>CAEGAE010041317.1:0-25685 GCA_903067095.1 Girardinus metallicus
AGATCGCGGATACAAGCGGCCGAAATGGGTTTCCTCCGTAGGGTGGCTGGGCTCTCCCTTAGAGATAGGGTGAGAAAGTAATAAGTACAGAATCATAAAAATGCTAATAAAAGTAATTTTTTCCAAAAAGGCTACTTGAGTAAATGCAACCAGTTAATACCCAACTCCATGCCACTCTCCCATAAAGGCCATCTTTCTTGAGTACTTGACTAAAATTTATTCTCAAACAAACCTCAAGCATTTATCGAACGGCTGCATCAATACTGAGATTAAATTAATGGCGTTGCATAACTTGTACAGTCGCCAATCTCACAGATGCTTCCAGCTCTTTAATCTCTGATTTTTATGGAGAGTCCTTTGTAATTATTAAACCCGCATCGACTCCGCTCTGCTTCCATTTATTCAGCTCCCTTCTGAATCGTTCATGAATTTATAAAGCAGGAGAGGTGCAGCAGCCGTCTTCCCCGGTAAATCAGTGCAAACTCACATGATGGACCGACAGAACCAGGAAGGCTCCGCCCCCGGCGCACTCCGTGATGACGGCGACGAAGCGAGGGTTGACGGCGCAGAAGTGGTTGTCCTGGACGCTGCGTGTGATCGGCACGCCATCGTAGCAGTTCTCCTTAGTGGCAGCTTTCCCGAACACGTGGCGAAACTTGGAGCTGCGGTACTGAGGACGCCATGTCATCTGAGAGGAGGAGGAGGGAGAAACATGGAGGTCAGTGAAGGAGAAAAGATGCAACGTCTGCTTCTCTGAAACGCAAGTAAACCACGAGTCTACAAAGACATTCACCACAAATTCAAACATGCCATTTATCAAAATTTGAACTCTTACTAAGAAATTCTGACAACAGATGATGGATAATTTATCACTTTAAATGTTATTTAGGAAAATACTTAATCCTAATTAAAGGATTTAATTTAACCACATCAGTCAAATTGAAAAACTTAACTCAATTACATTAGTAAAGAATGACGTAACTGAACAAAAAATAAGAACATCTATGACTGCATGATAAATCAATTTCAATGATTAATTTAAATCTTAAAAACATTGGTTTACTATTCATTCACTAAACATGTTAAAAAAAACAACTAATCAGTTCAGACAGTGCAATTAGGAGTATAACAGAAAATGTGAAATAAATAAAGAAGCTGACAAAAATAATAGGTTGACTAGTTTGGTAAAATAAACTGCAACAAACCTGAATTTAAATGGTTCAGAAAGAAGAATTAGGAATTCTAAATATAATGTAAAATAAATAAGAACATCGAAAAGCACGGAATTGGACTGACTTATGGATCAGGCCCCACACCTGATCAAGAATTTTTCCAACTTCAGGACTGATACAGATATCGTTTTCACAACACTACAAAATATTATAATACTAATTAAAATGATTTAAAAACATTTAATTTCTTCAAATAATCTGAAATATTTTAACAATATTTTTTAAATGAATAATTTTAATTACAAATAATGCGATTCTAAAAATGTATACATTTTTGGGCAATCTTTGTTTTACTTCAGATCATTTGCGATCGAACAAATAACTCAACACTTAAACCATCACGGCAGAAGAAGCCTTGCCGAATCCTGAGTCTCTTTTTAACCCATTTCCTCGACTTGCTGGTCGATGCATATGTCGTTACAGTGAGAGATAAGAGGCTGCGGTCCACCGGGACGAGCCTCGGCCAGCCGGCATGTCTGCTCTGCCGCCTGCTGCAAGCTCATTACTTATGAATAAAGGGTGGAGGCCGACGTAAACGAGATGCTACGGTTAAAAAACACAACAGCCTGCTGCAGAAACATACAGCACGAGGTGTGATCTCATCATAAGTATCTGTTTTCAGACAGATCCGACATAAAACAATGACCTAATTCTAATGAGTAGCTCTGAAGATGGCCGAATAAATAAAGGTTAGCCTGATGCTGGTGGTGCTGACAGGAAGGAGTCCAGTTGAGGAAAAAAGAGACGCAGCCGTGACTTCATGTCTCAGTTTACGCTTCCAACCTCTCACCTTCTGGCCTGAGGGCGTCAAAACGAGCTAACCGCTAACTCTACGCCTCCACACCTGACAAAGAGCTGCACAAGAACGTTCCTGTGGGCTAAACCTGCAGCTTTAACACAACCGGACCGGCAGCACCGACATAAACACAGATAAAACTGCTGATGAACAATAGCAGACATTTTTGACCTCATGAGAGTTATGAATCTGGCTTGGTTTTATAAAAGAAAAGCTTAAGTAACATTCTTATCACATTTAGTTTGATCCAAAAGTCTAAAATAATCTCTTTTCTTTACATTTTGCTAATCTTGTAATCTTCTGAAGTTCTCACGGATTCCTCTCCAGGTCTTTCTAAGTTTATTTGGACTTCTTTTCATTTAGTTCAGGCGCGAAATGGCCGCCAAGCTCAACGGATGAGCAGCTGTTGTGTTGACAGAATAAATTTAAATTGTTAAAAGTGATGCATCTTTCACGTCTTTGTTTTTGATGGGTGTGGCATCTCCTCTGTTCCCCTCAGCATACACAGCGCTGGACCGAGAAACAGCTTTCAGCTTGTACAGATGCTGACCTGACAGCCTTATTGTCCATTTTTAAACAAATTACAGAAATACTGACAATTTAGCAAGAAAATCCTCATTGTTTAAAATAGTAAATGTGCAGAAATGCAGCTTGCTGTCTAATAAAAAGATGAGTTAACAAAGCAGGTTTTGATCCATCAGAAGAGAAGAGGAGGAAAGGTCATTTCCATCAGAAGCTGAGATTTAAAACGGAGAACCGTTGTTTGCTTATGAAGTTGGAATTTGGATCTGAAAGTTTAACTGGTTGAAAACCAGTGAGATCCCAGTTCAAAGTGAAACCATGAAACTGCCATGAAGGATGAATGGATGACAAGAATTATTTCATAAATAGATGGTAGATGATGGATGATGAATGAACCCACAAATAGATGGACAACTGGATGGATGGATGAATAAACAAAGAGTTAAAGGATGCACAGATGGATGAATGAACAGATGATCAAATGGACGGACGAACAGGTGAATGAATAAACGAACGGATGAATGAATGAACTAAATGGACAACCGGATGGATGGATGGATGGATGGATGAATGAACATCTGACCAAATAGACATAT
Source organism: Girardinus metallicus (assembly GCA_903067095.1). Lineage (NCBI taxonomy): Eukaryota > Metazoa > Chordata > Actinopteri > Cyprinodontiformes > Poeciliidae > Girardinus > Girardinus metallicus. Next base: position 3,147 of record CAEGAE010041317.1, read on the forward strand.
AGCTGGAGTAATAACTGGACGGATGGACAGGTGGATGGATGGATGATCAGATGGATGGATGGAAGTATGGATAAACAGCCAGGTGGATGGATGCACAGATAAATGGATGGATGAACAGACAACCAAATTCTGTCCATCCAACAAACGGTTGGACGGACAGAACAAGATGAAATCCTTCATCTTCCTACATAAACATATGGAGCTTCGTTAGCTGATAATCTGCTGTAAACACAGATTAACTAGATTAATTGTAAAGATTATTATTAATCAATAAAGAAAAAACTTCAACTCAACTTTGGAGGATAAAATGTCAGGCAGAAAAACCATGAAATGATCACATATTTCCATCTGCTGCACTCCAGCCTAACTAACAAACCCTGATGGAGAGAACCAGCCCTGAAGCTAAGCTAACACACTTAGCATCTCCGGTGTCTGTTCTGGACGGCTCCATCTGATGATCCGTGTCAGATAAACGCTCGGTTTGCTGCATCGGGTCAGATCCGCTCTAATCAGCAGTCATGTCCTGCTGAGGCTTACAGGAGCAGAAGCTGATCGTCTCGTGGTTGTAATCAGGCCACTGGCAGCTGCAGGTCCACGGCGGCCTGCTGACGACCAAAACACCATCCTGCCTATTTATACACCGACGTCTTGCTGATCAAACGCCGGCGAGGCGCGCTCGGTGACAGCAGGAAATTTGCTTTATTCCCAAGAGTTTCTCTGAAGAAACGGAGACGCTGTCTGTTCTGCCGGAGGGAAATGTATTTTAGTCGTGTTACGGGGCTGTAAAAAAAAAAAAAAAAACACAGCATGCAGTCGCAAAACTGAACTGAAAACACAGATTGGATTTACAGAATGGTGCAAAAATATTTTAAAACAAACTCTGATTTTAGTAAAACGTTCCCGCAATCTGTGAAAGAGGTCTCCATCAGGATTTCTTCAGGACTTTCATCATTTTCCAGACTGAGTTAAAGTACAGGCGTAAAGAAAGAACAGCATCTTTCCCATCTTTCTTTGTTCCAGTGGAAAAAGTAAGTACACCCCATGATCTATCAGGTTGAAGAACTAACTTTAAATGTCAGCAGTGAAAATGAAACTTTACAAAAACGTGTAAAACGTTGTTTATACTCTGCCAATGCTGACAAGCCCCCCCCCCCCCCCCAAAGAAACAAAGCAATTTCAGAATCGAGGGGTTTCCACTAATCGCACATGAAGCTTGTTTGCATGATAAGTCAGAACTTATGGCAGCGACTGATGGAAATACTTAGAGAGCTGGAAAGAAAAGCTCCGCCTACTTGGGAGCGGCTACATATGCAGCGTTTTGGGGCAACTGTACATTAAACACTTTCAAATGACACAACTTTTCATGAACTGTGTGATGCTAAGAGAGCTGGTGGAGGAGCCAGCTTGAATAATAATAATAAAAAAATTATTATTCTCCTACCGCTTCCTGTTTTCTTCTGCCGTGTTTCTGCCAGTAGTAACATCCTGCTGTTTGTATAGATGACTCGTGTGTTTCAATATGGCTGAAAAACAGCGTTCTTAGAGCAGAAGTGTGAGTTTCTTGGAAATCGTGTATTTCTGTTACGCAAATTTATTTTTCAGAATTTCAATTTGCGCAATTTTAAGGTTAATGTAAATGTAGCTATTAAAATGTAAATGATTGAATTCAGCTAATCTCACCAACAGTGGAGCTTTTTTTTTTTTTTTTTTTTTTTTACTGCTTTAACTAACTTTGAAAACATTTAGCTTCCAATTAAATTCCTTTGGTTGTTTTGCAAGCTTTCAGTTGAATAAGTAGAACATCCTTCTTGAAGTAGTTTATGTTCATGCTCTTATTTTGAAGTTGAAGGAGATCAAGCTTTTCACAGATTATCCGTCTTAAAACAAACTGTCACAGTTTTAATAAATATGTAAAAAACTTAATTTTGAAAAAGCTACATAGTGCAGCTTTAAAGAAAAGCAGCAAAAGCAAATGAGGTGGATTAGTAGAACTTCCCAACCACTGATTGAGTCGATCAGGACATGTTGCTGCAGAATATCGAGCTGTTACCATGTTAGCATGACAGTTGTCTTATAGCAACAGTCTTCAGTCAGAGGCTTCTTGAGATTCAACACTGACTGCTACTGGAGATCCTTCATGCCCTTAGAATCACCATCTATGGAGACTCTTTGAATTTAATTTCCCTTTTGGGCAAGTAAAAAGTTTTTGAATTGAATCAAATCTCTACTTTCATCAGCCTCAAAAAAAACAACAACAAACAAACAAACCAAAAAAAACAAAACACTGTTCTAGACGTTTTTACAAACCTAAACAGGGTTTCCATAATCTTGAACTCAAGCTAAATTAACTAAATGAGAGTCTGAGATGGTTTTTTTTTCCTGCCTTTTCTCTGATCTTGGACAAAATTTTATGGGACTTTCACACCCAGGAAGCTCATCAACCATGAGCCATGAAATGTTTCTCCTCTTGTAAATAACGCTTCCTTAAAGTCATTGGTGACGTCTTTCCATCTAGAACAAAATGCAGTAAGCGGACAAAACTATTCAATTCAAAAATACGTTATTAATCCCAACTAAATAGCAACTCCAGCTTCTATAATGGTGCTCACGGTTGCTTAACCAAACTCCTAACATGCTGCCAGTTCAAAGTAATGACTCAACACTATGAAGTAGCTGCACATACTCACCTCTGCCTCACCTACGGATTTAAATATGACTTTAAAGTCACATTCACGCCCACTGGCTGACGCTCCTCTCTCTACCCGTTTAGACTACTGCTGGACGTTTTCTATTTTGGTCTATTGCAGCTCTGGAAGTACAATCAAAACCTTTAAAGCCAAAGTCCAAACAGCATCAATTCGTCAATACAGCCGTCTGCAGGAAACGTTCCTGAAACTCGTGACAGGAGCCATGTAACGACGGCGTATTACAGAGAGAAACAAGAGGAGTAAACTTACCAATTGTTCTAGAATAAAGTAAGGACATTTTCTAAAGAAAAAACAAAAATTGAGTTTAAAAAGTCAAAAATTTGTTAGAAAAAACAAAAATTTGGGGGGGAAAAAACTAAGATTTTAGAGTTTGAACAGTTGAAAATTTGCTAAAAAAAAAAAAAAAATTATATTTTGAGATTAAACTCAGAAATTTGAAATTGTTTTTGTTTAAAATGAGAAAACTCAGTTTTTCTACAAAGTATTTTCTCAAACTTTCATGTTTTTTTTCCTCAAAGAATTTCTGAGTTTAACCTGAAAATCATTTTTTCTAGCAAACTGATGGCTTCCAACTCAGAAATTTATAAATTTTTTGCTAAAAGATTTCTGAGATTAACCTTAACATTTAAGATGTTTCTTTTCCTCTTACATTTCTGACATTAATTTCTTTTTCTAGCACATCTTCGTATTTTCAAATTCATATTTCCATGATTTTTTTTCTCCAAAGTATTTTTTTGTCTTGTAAATTTTCAACTTTTCAAGCTCACAAATTTTCTTATCTTTTTCCTCAGTTTAGTTTTCCCAAGTTTTTGGCAGAAATGCATTTTTCCTCAATTGGCCCTAAAGCGCCGTTGTGGCTGTGCCTCTCCTGACTGGAGGTGGGATGTTTTCTCAACTCTCAGAGTGAAATCCAAGACGAGGAATGCACAGGTGTGAACGCATGTCGTGGCATATCTGCACACAGGTATGAACTGCCTGATGTCGTCCACACCTGACAGCTTACAAACTGAGCGGTAATAGGATAACAGGCGATAATCCCAGCCTGCTTCATTACAGCAGGGAACACGTTTGAGGGGATGAGACGGGATAAACGTCTGCATGTACCCGACATAAAACATCTTAAAGCTCAGTCATGCACAAAACAATCGCAGAAATCCCACTTTCTGTTTCAATAAAACCCCTGGAAACGCAGATTAACTCCACTCTCAGGTACTCTGCCTTCCTGTATTTATGCTCCATTTCTTCAGGTTGGCTCGTGACAGATTTTATTCTGGCCGTTTTACAGCAGAGTGATTTAATGACAAGACAAAGCAGGGTAATGATTAGCGAGCGCAGCCGTCTGCTGGACGGGGCGTGGAGGATCTGAGTGGGTGCACAGCCGGGACACAAACTTCCTCATTACAAGCTTTGATTTATGTTCGATTAACACATTTCCACCTTTTCAACGCGTTTTTAACCCTCATCCACCATCTGCAAACAGGGAAACATCTCAGGAAACTGAGTAAAATTTTAAATTGCGCCACTTGTCTTATCTAACTCAAAGAAACACGCCTATGAATGTTTGAAGATCGCCAGCGACTTTGCTCCGTTTCACTCCCGGCAGCTTGGAGCACAGTAGTGACTCGTCATTCACGTCCTGAGTGACGTGGAAATCGCCCCACTCCACTTTAGCACCATGTCTGACCAACACTTCAGGGGAAGAGAATCTAATTTTTTAAGTTTTAGGGCCGAGTTAAGAAAAGATAATTAAATTATGACATTGAGAAAAAATATTTTTAAAACGTTGTAATAATATGAGAACAGAGTTATAAAAATATGAGAACAAAGTCGTATGACAGTAAGTCGAAATATAAAAGAATAAAGTTGTAATTCTACAAGATGAAGTCATAATGCCAGACAAAAATAAGTCGTACGACAGTATGGCGGAATAATAAAGTCCTGATTATACATGGAAATTAGTTGTAATATTGCAAGAATAAAGCAACAAAGCAATTCAAAATAAGACGTGTCACATATTAACTACCAAAGATTTTTTTTCAAGTACTTTTATGTCTCTCTTCTGGTAATATTGATCCTTTGTCATTACTTTCATAATATCACTTTATTTTTCCGTAATGTAAAAAAATATTTAAACCTCTTGCCCTATTCGGTCACATTTCTTACCTAATTAAAATATTAGCAGAACAAAAAGCTTTTCTCTCCCAGCCACATTTTCTTGTAACCGGACTGGGGGCTGGCTGTCGGTGTGCAGCAACAGGTGTGGGAGGGGAAATATTTAGTAGAAGTCTGGACAGAACAAAAGATCTGCCTTCCAGGGAGTTTAAAGATGACTTAGTTGGGCTATCTGCTCCGGTACAGCGTGCAGTCAACCACTGCTAGCTTAGTGTAATCGTAATCTTTTAGGTTAGCTGACCTGCAGTGCTCAGCAACACGTGGAGGAGGGGCAGCCCTACATTTGAAAACTCTATTTTTCATTTTCCACAAATATCTCTGAAGAAAAGGTACACACCCTCTTTCTGCAAAAGTTGCATGTTTCTCCTTATTCTGAAGCTGAAAAATGGAACATATTCATCTTTTTTTAATGGGTCAGATAGCAGCGATCCTAAATGTGTTTTATTCAGTTGGACCGGAGGTAAAAACGTCTCTGGATCTTAAAGGTCTAAAGTGCAGATCACGAGTTTACTCCTCCATTAGCCGTCTCTGCACAAGCTTTCAGGCCATTAGCTGCTGAATCTCATCACTGATGTTTATGAAAGCGATTCCACTGAAGCTGCTTTACCGCAAGTCGACAAGACGTGGAAAAAAAAAACAAAAAAAAACTCAGACATGCGACAACAGATGGAGGCGAGTTGGAGAAATTAGCCAAAAATGACAGCAGTTCAAACTAGTGATGCACCGATTACAGTTTTCTGGCTGATTGCTGATCACAAATCTTTAAAAAGTCGGACCTCTGATTCCGATTTTGGCCAATAATTTTTTTTGTTGTTGCTAAACATAGCAAGGAAGTCGCTGAGTTGTTAACAGTGGGGTCACTTAACCGCAGACATGAACTGATGGGCCGGTCTATCAGTCAAACCTCTCAAACAGGCAGAGCTGAAGGATAAATCGGTGCACACCTCGTCCAAACCACCGCCTGCGTTTTGAACGCTGCAAAAACACAAGATTACAGCAAGTAATTTTAGTCTAGTTTCTAGTGCAAATATCTTAGTACACTTAAAATCAACTTACAAGCCTTTCAGCAACATATAAGCTTGTTTATAAGCCAATAATTCCTTAAAATTGATGAAAAGTACTAGATCAATTGGCAGACTATTTAACATCTGCCAATCTTTCCCATGTTATAGGTGAAATAATCTGTCCATTTTCATCAATATTAAGGAATTAATGACTTACAAGTTACTACAACTTGCTGAAGAGTTACTTGTAATTCAGTTTAATTTTATTTAAAATGTACCAAGATATTTGCAGTAGAAACTAGACCAAAATGTGTTTTTGCATTTTGAAACAGCGGCTGACTCGACCAAGTTGTTTGATCATGAGGTTATTTAGTTATTTATCATGAAAACGGAAGTTGAATCTAAAAAAAATAAAAATGAAGCCTTCGGCTCATTTCAGACATGCTCTAAAGTTTGAATCCTGAGGGAAAATAAATAAAAACTGAGATGACACTCAGATTTAAAAGGTCTGAAGAGTGAAAGATGAATTTCCTGCAGCACTCACCCTGCCGAGCGAGTCGTCAGCGTCCGGAGGAGCAGCGGCGGGTCCTTAGGTCAGAAAAACTCACTCCGATTCTCCAAACAGCAAAATTAAAAAGAACAAAACCACTGGCAGCGGCTCGGCTAACGGATCGACGCTGCTGCCAAAAACTCAGACTCTCCAGTTCAAACTCCCCCGTTAGTCCGGGTTAAAACCAGGAGAGAAGGTCAGTGTGTGTGTGGGTGTGTGTGTGTGTGCAGCGGTAGGCAGAGTGCATGTGTGAACAAGCAAAGGGAGTGAGCAGGATATGTACACTCCCAGAGAGGGAGGCGACTGAGAGGAGCAGCAGGTAATCACACTCAGTCACTCCGCCGCAGAGTTTACTCAACCATTTACCTAATCAGAGAGAGAGAGAGAGAGAGAGAGAGAGAGAGAGAGAGAGACACAGACAGACAGACAGACAGACAGAGAGAGACACAGACAGACAGACAGACAGAGAGAGAGAGAGAGAGAGAGAGAGAGACAGAGACAGAGACAGAGACAGAGAGAGAGACAGAGAGACACAGAGAGATAGACAGAGACAGAGAGAGCCGGTCAAAGAATTTTTGAGGCCCTTAGCTGATTTTCATTTGGGGCCCGCGCACCAACATGATTCTTCATTCCTAAGCTACTTGATGTGTAACACGCCCGCTAGCATTAGCATCATCTATAATGAGCTTACAGCGTACAAATGTTATTATTGCAATTAAATTTAACCTTACTGGAGTAGTCAACCAAAAAAAAAAAATATTATCTTTCCTCGCTCTCTGTGTCAGCTAAGCCATACAGAGACCTGTTGCCATAGCAACTGACTGACAACAGCTCCACTAGCGGATCAGGATTAAACACCAAAAAAACAAACGCACACAGAAACATTTCCCACACAAACAGCAGAACATTCAGTCGGTTACAGTTTTCTGTTTTCAGGCTGGATGTTCATGAAACAGATGATCGTCTGAACACGGCGGTGGTTGATTAGGTCATTTAAACACCTGCTCTACTGATGATCTGTCAGAGTCGGTGTCAGAGAAGTTCACTTTTAAAAAATAAAAGAATAAAAAACTGAATTCTGCAGCACATCTACATGCTAAGGTTGTAAAAGTCAAGCTAGCGCAACTGACCTGCTTCCCTCACCATTTTTTTTTTAAACTAAAACCATTTCCTGATCTTGTTATCTACTTGTCGCTACCATTAGCACGGAGTAAAAGCACTCCGTCCCTTTTCCTATTATATAATCAATTACACATTTAAGATTTAGCACGCCACATTGATAACTTAACAGCTAATAGCAGTAGTAGTCAGTGGCGGCTAGCGGCTTTTGCCCTCCAGTAGAGAAATGAGGGCGGGATCTTGCATGCAACATGTTTATTCCACCTTTTCTATTTTGAACTCTTTGATTCAGTCCGGATCGACTTGTTGTTCGGTCAGAATCCAGGATTTAGGCTTCGGAGTGGCTGCTGTAAGATGTTAACTACAGGAAAGGTTTGCAGAAATGTTCTTCCATCTGAAAAATCTCCCGCAGCATTTCCAGACAGATCACCTCGGATGTAAAAGTAAATAACTGTAAACCTGAACATCTGCGTTCAGTTTCAGCCCGTTTGTTTCTCATGTCCTGAGGGAACATGTGTAAACTTCTGTCAGGGACTTGTTTGGTGAAACATCTCCCATATCATGTTTCCATCTGCAAGGTAAACTTGTAAACAAATCCTCACACTGTCGCCTTCCAGCTACCAGCAACAAACAAAGCTTACAAATAATAATGACTGAAAGGCTGTGAAAAAAAAAAAAAACTACGTTAGACTTTGTGTTTTCTGATACTTTGCATCATTTTCAGACTCTTTCTGAAGACTTTCTTGCATTTGGGAGAATTTTGGAACATTTCCAAAGGAGAATCCAAATATTTAACTTCAGTAAAGTAAAAAGAAGTCATCCAAAAAAATGACTTGAGAAAAATGGATTTGGTGAAAAAGTCTGCTCCAGTACTTTAATATTTTAAAATTACATCATCAGATGGACCAAAATATGAATTTAAGTGGAAATGTTTGGTACTTTAAGGATGACAAAGACAATAATTCATGTAAGTAACAAAAAATAACAGTTTCTTTCAATAAAAAACTTATGAAACTTTAAGAGAAACTGCAGGTGTGTGTCTGCTGAATCTTTGCTTAAAACATGCTTCATTCGCTGGATGGAAAAGGCAAGAAATTTTACTTAAGATTAGAAATACTTCATAAAAAAAATTACTCAAAAGTTAAAAGTACAGCATAGTGAAAACTAGAAGTTTTTCAAAACAATTACTCAAGTAAATGTTGAGTAAATGTAGCTGAAGCCAATCTGGGCCTCTGTTGGCGTGCAGGAGGTCACGTTTGTGCCGCAGCGATCATTGATCCCCTCGTTAGGCCGGCATGTCAACATCCAGCTCGTATCGACCTGGTTAGCCGCTAAAGCTAACGGCCCATTACATAAAGGGTCCTACGGCTGCTGCTGGGAATGTGAAAATAAGAAGCAAGTCTGCCAAATAGCACAGCTGCTTTAGTTTTGATAAAATATTTCTGCATTTTATCATAAAGTAAAAGGTTTGAACAGTTTGTTGCAGAGAAAAGATGGTTTTATTTGGACTTTATTTGGTACCAGGACTTTTGCACAGAGTAAATGGAAATGAAACAAAGCGGAGAAGCAGCTAAAGCTACATGTCAATGCAGATTAGGCCAATAAGCAATAAATAAAAATTAAAATGAGATCAATAATTCCCATTTGCATGATTTATTGTTTCTCTTTCTACCAAAAACTGGATGATAAAACTTAAGTCCGGTGTTTTGGTTTCAACCAATCTTTTTCTTAAAAGACAATTTAATTTACAGGGACTTCGTAATTCACTTTATTTGCCGTTTGTTGTTTTGTTTTTTGTTTATTTTGGATGGTTAAAATGTCTTCCAGTTCCAGGGTTAAATGTTCAGTACAACTTCAAGCCAATTGCTCTCTAGAAGGGCATACTTGCATTATTATGCCATTACCATTATATTACATAAAAATGGTCTCAAAAACAACAATATTACAGTTTATCTCGAATGTAACGTCAAATTATGGTCCAGGAGAATTTGTTATTGCGGCAGGCCTAATGAAGATCACAAAACGTTTTGACCCAACAGAAGCGGCCAAGTCCACCGGATGCATCACGCAGCTCTGCGGAGGTCTGGTAACCAACTATTAATTTAAAGCGGACCAACTATGCAAAATTCACATTTTACACCTCTTTATGCTTCCATTTGGGTCTGAACTGCTTTTGAATAAAGGCAAGATGTTTAAGAAAACAAAACAAAAGAAAACAAACCACCCAGAGGTTTTTTTGGCAATAAGTTCGTGTTTTTTGGTGTCTGGAAAATGAGTTGATTCAAACATCCGGATTGTTCAGTCACACTGCACCGTAACCTAGCAACCCCAGTCAAGCCAGTTACCTAGCAACTCGAGCGGCTTTCCAGGATGTTTGGTCGGCTGGTTTTACCTCTGTATGTGCTGTACAATGGCTGCTGGAAAAGACAAGCGTTTTGTTGTTGACTCACTTTCCAGAAACCATTTTCTGCCTTCTTGCTGGTTATGCAGGAGGCGCCACGTCTGTTTTTCAAAGATGTACTATTGAATAAATGCACATCTGTTTGCTGCCCTTTTCATGCCGAGTGTAAACATCGAGTGGCCAGCAGCAACTTCTGTTGATTTAAAGTGACAAAAAGTCCTAAACCAGCTCAACAAGTACAGAACCGAGGAGACTTGAAATCTGCAAAAAATATTCTTGGGTTATAAAAATGAGCATGAGTTTTATAAATGAACATGATTATTAAAGGTGACCCATCATTCAGTGGTGAATAATAGGTCACCTTTAATGCCTCTAAAAGCTGCAGGATGGTAACTCAGTGACTGGATTGATCTAGAAGCTCTAATAGCAACAGAACATGTTATGTTTGTAGTTGCATTCATGAACAAAATGAAATGCATTTTTACTTTTTTCCAGTTCGGTCTCATTATATTCAACATTTCTGTCCTGGTGTACCTTAAAGTAATTTACATTTCTGTCCTCTTGGAATGCAATAAATGCCAAACCGATTGTGTTATTAGTCGTTAGCCCAGACCCGGCCGTGTCCCGACAGGTTCTGATCCAGTACGTGCGCTGCGGTGCCAACTCAGCTTCCATTTCACATTTATGCCTCAGTGTTTGTAAACAACATGCGGCCTAGCAACAACGCCGCATCATTCCCGTCCAGCTGCCGTCAGCACAGCAGCAGGCGACCGACAAACTGAGGACGAGTTGCATCAGGAGCTTTACAGAAATACACACACGCTGCAAAAACAGGAGAAAACAAGAGCTGAAAATAGCGACAAATTTCACATGGAAACATACAAAGTCCGTCGGTCATAAAGCATCTCTGAGATAAGACGGAAAGTGGCCTCCACTATCAGTTTGGCTCATTTTTAAAATCATAACATCCAATAATCACGCCCGAGCCTTCAACCAGGAAACAGAGGCGTTCAGTCAAAGGTTCAAATAAATAAACACTCTTATCTGAGCAGACAGGAATTTATGGCTCTTTTTTTTCTTTCATCCAGGTCCAGAACCAGAACCAGAACCAGAACCGTTCTGAGTACCATTACCAATAAAAACGGGTCAGGAGTCCCATAAGCTTCCAACTATTGATGAGACATTCAAAAATGATTCCATTCCTTTGAACAGTTCCTTTCTGTGAATGACAACTTTATTCTACGACAAATAGGACAGAATATGATAGATTCTGTTTAATTTAATTTAAAAAGGTAACAGCTTACAACAAGGCTACTAAACAGTTTGGATATATGCTATCAATTCATCTATAAGCACTTTATGAGTCATAAATAGCTGCTTATTACGCATTAATTAAGGGTGAAAATGAAACTAAATGCTAAAACAAATTGTTATTGTGCTTACAAATGAAATGTTTAGTATAACAACTTTAAATTAAAAGACATATGTGAACAGATTTGGCCTTAATTAAAGCATAATAAACATTTATGAATGATTTAGACATGAATTAATAAATCTATTAACTAGTCATCTATAAGAGGAGACTTATTGTAAAGTGGTACCAATTAAAATGTATTTAACAGGTGAATAAATAAAATAAGCGCACAAATCGCCACTGTCCACTGCGTTTTCCGCTCCTTCTTGCTTTTTGGTTGTTTATAGTTCTACCATTAGCGCATTAGTGTCTTATTTGTTATAATAAGTGCAGAAGAGGATTTTAAGCAACTTTAATCCATTTTTTTCTGTTACGGTTTGTTAATTTTTTACAAATGGCACTTAAAGGTACAGAACCCCCCTGGGGGGGATGTGGGGATTTTTTTTGTTGTTTGTTTGTTTTTGTTCTCTTGCAATAATGTTCTGGTTGGTCAATGCGGCATCTTGAATTCTGCTGCAATGTCAGGTCTTTGTAAAGGTTTTACATGTAAATATCTTGTTGCTGAGATATCTTAAATTTTCATTATTTTTCTTTAGGATGCAACAAACTTAGATGCAAAATGCAAAAGTAGAACAGGTCAAACATGGAGTTTCCATCCCTTCTAAGACATAAACTGAAACTTTTCATAAGAAGGAAAAAATGTTACTATTTGGACTATTTTTGAGTTATTTTCGCCTGGTAAATAAAGGGCCGTTTTCATGCAGCCTCAACTTTACACAAACGTGCACTAATCAGTTGATTTTTAGTCAGTTGATTTTTAATCAGTTTTTTTGCACCAAAGAATTACGAACGTATAAACACATTTTCACTGACGCTCTTTAAAAATATTTGAACAACTTAAAATTGAGATTGACCAGTGTGTATTTAATAATTTATTGCTAGGAATGTAATACTTTAGGAAATTTATAAATTTTTCTGCTAGAACGTACTGCGGTTATTTACTTAATGCAGATTTTTTGCGAGCTTCACCCACAAAATGATTTAAAATCAGACGACATTACGGATAAAATGGTTTGATCCTGGAGATTCAGTTCTCTTCTCCGGGAGGAAGCAGGACGGAGATTTTGACGCCGTCCTTCAGTTTGGACTGGGCGGCGCCTGGTTTCCCCTCGAGGCTGTCGGGTTTCAGCTCTGCTCCTCCTTTTGTTCTGCACACGCTCTGCGGTCCGACAGCACAAACAACGATCCGCAGTTCAAATATACGTTTATCTGAACAGGTGCAGCAGTCAGCAGGTGAAGCTGCTGCGGTTTACGCAGGAAGCGCCATGAAAAATGTGACTTTTACGAGGCTCTGAGTCGGTTTTTCTAACTTGACGTTGCTGAGAGTTTGCAGGGCAGCGAGCTTTTTTCTGTTTAAAATACATTTGCATGGCTTTACCTGCGCTGTGGTTTTATTGCACCACTGTGCAAATCAGGAGCCGCGCCCGTCCAGAAGCAAACAACAGCGCAAACCTGAGCAAAGAATATGGAAAACATGTGATTTATTCTGACGGCTTACATAAACAACCACCTAACCTTCAGGTTATTAAACAATTTACACATTCTGATCTGTTCTGGGAATGTTTTGTGGACATTATGTCATAATGTTAACAGTTCCCAAACCGAGGTGTGAGTCCCGCCCGGAGGGGACCAAGGCTCATTTCTTTTGTCTCCCCTCCAGGCAAAACAGATGCATTGTAATATTTTCATATGGTTATAATAAAGAGTTATTTCCATTTTCTCAAAGTGAAGATGTGGAGTGTGATTAAAAATAAGGAAAGAAGTCGAAGAGACAAACACTTTCTCAAATTATTCGCTTTAAGAAACAGGACAGGTTAAAGAATTACGTTTTCAGAGCATCTTAAATCGTTCTAGTATAAAAATACTACTAGTTACACAGCGCTGCATCAATACTTAAAATATCAGTTTTGGGTTTTTGTAAAGTGAGAACATTTATCTGGTGGTTGTAATTAGTCCAAATGTTTTCATCTCTTCATTATAAATGGCAAAAAAAAATAAACTAACAAAGAGGAAAGTAGGACACTTTTAGAGGATTATTTCCCCTCAAGAACCTAATTGAGCAAGTAGGTGTTAAGGAAGGTTAAATTTTAAGAAATTTGCAAAGTTTCATCAAATTTACTTTCTATGGTTGAGGTCAGAAGGTTGTAACATTCTTTCATGATCCGTTTTCCCTTTTTAAATGGACAAATTTAGCTAAATTCCCTCTAAACCTGAACAAAACATACCAAACTCCCCCTGAAACAAAAGAGGAAATCTGGGATCAGTTGCAACACAAACCAAAAACAAAACCACACGATAGCAATAGTATTTTGATGAAATATTTTCAGTCGCACTGAGCAAGCCTGCACATGAAAAACTAAGAGATCATCACTTCTTCACGAATTACAACATCAGAAACCAGAAACAAAATCTACGCATGACTCAAGAGGCTCAGAACGTTTTGCTCCAGTCGTGTAAAACCTGGAAAAAGGTCAGTTATCACATATAAAAATCTGTTCCCGACACACAAACCAGCTGGATGGGAACTGTAAAATATGTTTAAGTTTTAGGAGGAAGCAGACGGACGACCTCCGTGTAAACTTTCTGCTCTTTGACTGCTAACTGAAGCAAGTCGAGATGTAAATCCGTAGACATGAGGGAAGCAGAGCACCTGATCAGGTATTTAATGGTCAAAATATCATGATAAGGATGCTTAAGAGTTGATCTCACTCTGAGCGTACATTCAACATGACTCTCATGTCTGCGTGTCCGTGCAGGACACTTTGTTCCTTCACGTTTGATTCATTTCCTTAGAAACGCGTTCCGTTCCTCATCATCGTCACACGTCACCCACCTGATTACATCAGCGGCGGCAGCCAATAAACCCAAACACCAGAGGAGACGTTAAAAAGTCAAAACGAGACGCACACCAGAGCCAGAAATCGACTCGACACCTCTTAAAGCTGAAACACGGTTTCAGGCCAAACAGGAACGGAAAGTAATGCAGCATTTTACCAACATAAAGCACCAAAACACAGATCTGCATCTGAAGAGGTGAACAAGCAACAATGTCAAAAAATGACAGAATTATTCATTTATTGTTATTGCACAAGAAAACAATGAAGTTTTAAAAGGACAGCTCTCGAAGGACCTGCAGTAGATTATGAATGCTTCAGTTATTTCAGATCAGGCCAGAAATCTGGGAGTAGTGATGAACTCTGACCTGAACCTTCAGAGTCACATAAAAACCGTTACAAAGTCGGCCTTCTGTCGCCTGAAGAACATCTCCAGGATTAGAGGTTCAATGTCCCAAAAAGACAGGAACTCCTCCACGGTTTATCTTTGATTACTGCAACACAAGCTGCGCTTCCTTTACAAATGTGTGGAAATCTGTCAGTATTCAGCTAGTGTAAAGAAAAACTGAAAATCTCACAAATCTGGTGTTTTCATTAAATAAGAAACAAAGTCATATGTGAATAAGTTTGCTCTCACAATGAGTCATTAAAAAGCGTTCATCTATCAGCCAATCAGCCGATGTTTTACTCAGGCTTTGGAGCAACAAGCTCTGCCTTCTTGGTAGCGTCTATGTCTGCGGTGTTTTGGGGGAACTAATCTGTTCTTTACAAGACAGTTATGGATTCAATGCATTCAAATGACTCAGAACTGGTGTGTCATTCCAATGTGTGCAGCTGGTGAAGCTAAAAAAAAAATATCCAAACCATCATCCTCTACTTCCTGTCGTCTTCTTTGTCGTTTCAGTGAGTAGCAACATCCGGCTGTTGATCATGTGACTCGTGAAATGTGAAAGAAAGTGTCCATTGCAGTTTTGTGAAATAAATCAATTTCCATACGACCAAAAAACTCATACCAGCTCCAAAACCCTTTGCCGAAAAATGAGTTTTGTTTGTTTTGTTCTTTTTAATTGGCATGTCTCCATTAAGCACTTATTTCTCAAAATGTCAAAGTCCACAATTATCTGGCCAATGGAAACACAGCAGCTGTCTTCACAGGTCTGTGTTATAAAAACACAAACAAAAAGACATGATCCAGAGTTGGGATTTACTTGTCCTGATGTGTAAAAAAAAAAAAAAAAAAAAAAAAAAAAGCCATCGTCACCTTTTCTGAAATTGCAACAGCCAAAAGCAAAAGCAAAATCTATGCATGAGTCAAGAGTCTTCCGCTGATAGAAATCAGAAATTGGGACGTTTTTTCTGCAGAAGTCTAAACCTGTAAACATTTGGGTGACGATGACATGTAGAAATCTGTTCCCAACCAAACCATCCGTTGCTTAGGAATGCTGCTGCTTGTAAAATACGTTTTGGTTTCAGGAGGAAGCAGACGGACGGACGCGTCATCAGAGTTTCTGTAGTACTGAAATAATACGCTGCTGTGATGTCGAAAGTTACCGTTAAAGTCTCCGTTTATGAATGCAGAAACAGGATTTATGTAAACAAGATCTACCTGCCTGGGGGGAAAAGGATGAAACGCAAAAAATTAGAATAAACTCAAACATTTACTCTCCGAGTTTCCGTCTGTAAAGTTAGTGAAAAATGGAACAGCAGTAATTTGAAAAACAGTGGGGGTTCATTTTCCAGTCATATGTAAGTTATTTATAAATATAAATTTTAAACTAAATATTTATTTAGCAAGCTAAATATTTAGTTTACAAACTAAATATTTAGAAGCCATATATTTAGCTCCAAACTACATGTTAAATATTTAATTTCAAACTATTAAGATAACTATTAGTTAGAAAGCTAAATATTTAGTTTAAATAGTTTAGAGTTTTTTGTAGACAGCTGCAGGCTAAATATTTGGTTTGAAGCAATATATTTAATTAGGAAGCTAACTAGCTCCAAACTAAAATGCAAAGAATACTTAATATTTAGTTTCAACTATTTAGCTAGCTAATTATTTAGTCAGAAAGTTAAATACAGTATTTAGTATTTGGTTCTCAACCAAATATTTTGACAGCTAGATATTTAGCTGCAGACTAAGTATTTAGTTTGAAGCAAGACATTTCATGAGGAAGCTAACTACTTAGCTCCAAACTAAAATAGCAAGAAAGATAAATATTTAGATCCAGACTATTTAGCTAGCCACTAGCTCATCATTTATTTGGGAAGATAAATATTCAGTTTCAAACTAACTATTTTATTAGCATGCCAAGTTCTTAGCTCCAAAATAAATAGTGAGCTTGCAGTGCAGCATCTGTTGAATGCGACTCTTAGGATTTTGAAATGGCTTGTTTTCTAAATACAAAAAAAAAATTAGTTGTTTTTTTTTTAAGCGCTTTGGCTGTTTGAAGAACAGTAGAAACTTAAATGGAAGCATAAAAACATCAAAATGTGAATCTTTCTGCATCCTTGGTTCACAAAGAAGCGTTAACATAGGTCCTTCCTCCCTGAAGTTATTACAATTTAATCACTGTCCCAATAAATGGTGAGCTGTCTAAACTCCCGTTTTCCATATTCTTGTAAAGTAGTTGGGTTTTTCACAAACGAACTGTATATAACTGTATATTTTTATCATCATTGCCAATTTCTAGCTGCTTTCCAGTTGAATTTATTTGTTATGGACACTTTGAATTTCCCAGTTTATGGACAAATAAATGTTCTTCACTGACGTGCGTAAATTTGACCCAGATAGGCTAAAATACATCATTTTGTTCTCAATTCATCGTTTCTTATGTGGTGTGCAGAATAAACCAAGTTAAGGAGAAAAGCTTGTGATAAGATTTTCCAGATCGTGTCACTTCTCTGCTCCAGAGAGAGAAGAATAACGGCTGAGTTTCTGTAATCTCGAGTTAATCACGTCTGCATAAAGCTGCTCCCCTGACAGCGACAGCTCTCTGCAGAAAACGATAAAAATATCCAGCATCAAAAAACCAGGAGAAGAAAAAGGTATAAAAAAAAAAAAAAAAAAAAATCACGCAGCTGCAGGAAGGAATTAGGTCTGTGGGTCTAAATTTAGCTCAGGCGTTTTTACTGCAGAAATAACCAGCTCCAACATATGCATAATAAATGACAGAAAACTTGATGAATTAGTAATTATCCAGAGAGTTTCTCCCGCTGGTCTAAAACGATATCAGCGGGTCATAAGTAGCGACTGTAGTCAAGGTGAGGAACTCGAGGGGATTAGCTTAGCTTTTATATAAACAGCACGCAGCGCTCGCTGCCATCAGATCGCTCCCATTATTTAACCGCATTAACATGCAGAGACTTCCGCACATTGGTTTATTTCAGGCCCTCGACAAACAAAATCAGATTCACCGAAGCAAAATCAGCTAAACATGAATAAACATGAATCATTAACATTTCGTCGAAACATCCCCTCTGCCCATTATCCACCTAAAAACACTAAATCCTACCAGGAAAATTTGGTCTAGTGCAAATATCATAGTAGACTTCAAATAAGAAACATTTTCAATAAAATACAAGATCTTGTTCTAAATATGAAATATTTTCATTGCGGTTCTTAAAATACCAAAATTTCCACATAACTTTGTATTTTGGTCCGTCTGGTGAAGCCATTTTTAAATATGAAATGATTATTGTTTTGATCAGTTACTGAGTCTTTTACCAAATACCTTTTTTTTTTTTGGAGTAATTTCTTGTTCGGTTACTTTTTACTTTTACTTGAGTAAGTTTTTTGGTTACTCTGCCCACCTCTAGCAATGGATATATGTAAAAGTTTCCCTTCCTTTTTTTACGTTATTTAATCTTTTTTGGCTCTCGTTCTGCTCATGTAGCTTCCAGCATCTTTCATTAGACACTATGTCATTTTATGAGGCCATAAATTAGAGAAGTTAGACAGTAGAGTTTTAATTAAAGTATTCAAAGTGAAGCTTTTTCTAGCTGGGGAGTCGCAGTATTAGCAGAATAAACTTCTGATTTTAACCCGGTCCTCTGGGTCGGTCTGTTAACAAGCAGGAACATAAAACCTGTGAAACTTTTCTGATCAGTTTCTGAATTTCTGCAGTAAATAAAAAAAACAAACAACAGGACCAACAGGACTGGTCCAACATTTGGTCTGAGGGTTTTTCAGCCATCGTCGCTGCAGGTAAACAATCAATAAGTTAAAACAACAGTGCAGCAGGTTGACCACTAACACTCATTAATAATGGATCAGACTCTGCTGCATAATTAAGACACAAACAACATGTACACAGCTGTCGCCACGTCAGGGGGAACTTCAGCAGGAATCTTTAGATATTTTGTAGGAATCAGTAATTTAAGCTTTTTTTATTGTTTTTTGCCGACTTAGTGTTTGAGATGTTCCTTATCTTTTTTCACCAAGCTGTGATTTTCTTGCAGTAACTGTTGAGGACAAATACTTTCAGTATAAAAAAACTAAAATAATTTACTTTTACATGTTAATTTGCATCTCACTCATGTAAAGTTTATGGTGCAAAAAAAAGTTTACATTTGTTGGATTAGAGAATTATAGGGTGTAAATGGAGCAATTTTCCTAAATTAAGAGACATTTTTGGTGGCAAGTCAAGAAACTTCCTAAGAAATACATTCCTCTTCAGGGTTTTTTCCACCATTTTTATATTTATTCAGTTGCTGATGCATTTTGTGTCAAACAGTGAATTAACAGACAGTGGACAAAAAGGAAGGAAGAAAAACTACAAACAGACTGAAATAAAAAAAACACAAAATCCATAAAAGATTTAAAATCTGATCAAATCAGATTTAAAGACGTTTGATTCACCAGACGACACCGGCTCTCTGCTCAGATCTGCAGATCCATTTTTACAGTAATCCCTCCATCTAAGCCCACGCGGGCGCGGCCGCAGATTATCCTCAGACGGTTGGACAGACGTCACGTCAGAAACGCACAGGACCAACCTGCTGCGGGGCGGCGCCGAAAACCGAAAGCTGGTCATGAAACTCCGGCGAGTCTCGGTGTTGAAAGGTCATTAATCCAGACGACGACGCCTGCAGAGGCATGGAGCCGTTTACTGAGGAAAATCTGTTTTCAGGACAGTAACAAGGTTCAAAGGTCGCGTGAAAATCTGGTTGTTACGCAACAGGATTTTAGGCTTTTCATCCATCGTCAGGATATTAAAGAAGTCATCCTTTACATCCATCAGCATATCAGTAAAAAAAAAAAACAAAAACAGAAAACTGGCCTTAATTCACATTAAAAGATTAAATTATCAAATTGACAAGAGGAAACTGCAAACAGCTTCTCATCTACTGGAAAAGTCCAGATGCATCCAAACACTGAAGTGTGCTGAGGAAATAAACTTTATTGGCATTTGAGTTTCAAACGTAGATTTTACAACTCAGAAAGTTCAATGTCAAGATTTCTGAGTTAAATCTGAAAATCTTCTGAGTTTCTTCTTGACAATTTTTGACACGTCAACCTCAGAAATGTTCCTGTTTTTTTCTAGAAAATTTCTGAAATTGACCTAAAAAATATATATATTTTTATTTCTGACTTTTCAAGCTGAGAAATGTTCTTGTTTTTCTTGCAAAATTCAGAGATTAATTTCAAACTCAAAATTTCTAAGAACAATTTTAGCAAGTTTTCAACTTTTTGAGTTCAGACATTTAATTTTTTCCCAAATTTAAGATTCATCTCAACTTTAGATTTTTTTCTGGTAAACATTTTACTTTAGAGGTCAGAAATTTTCAAACAGAAAATATCTAGAAAGTTTGAGATTAATCTAAAAATTTCTGAGTTTTTTTCTTGACTTTCCAAGGTGAGAAATTAAAAAAAAAAATTACAAAATTATTTATTAGTTTTGGAGATCAGAAATCTTTTTTTCTTTGTTGAAATTTGTAGTTTTTGGTCGTACCAAATGGCCCAAGAAATAGAAAATATCAGAGTAACAAAGTTGGTGTCAGAGGTCTGAAGGTGTTTCATTTTTGGTTAAATTACGATTGTTCTTTCTTCATTGACGTTACTGGTGTTGGACTGAGTATCCAGAAATTTCACACAAAAGAGCATCGATAGTTCAGTAAAAAGTACAGTACTCCTAACAGTAAACTTTATCAAAAAGTTACTTCAGTAATACTCATCTCTGAGTCTTTTATAGACATGCGGCTGTGGAAGATCAACACCTGCAGGCGCAGAGTCTGGGAAACAAAGGCAACGCAGAAACATGAGATTACCTCATTCAGCTGCAGGCAGTTTCTAATTAAATCTGCACTGCAATCCAAACACACCAGGCTATAAGACAAAACTCGCAGTCCATAAAGATTCATTTGACTTTGCTGTGAAACACGTCCAACCTCATGGCCTCCTCCAGCTTTTGTCTGCCCATCCAAGCAGTTTGACCGAGAGTCCCTTTCTGAACTGTTCTGGCATAAAGTCAATGCGCTCGCTGTTGTGTAAACATCATAACTGGACTATTGTCCCATTTAAAAACCGGGATAATTGTGGGAATAGCGCCGTCGTTGCAAACCGAGGGGTTTCCCCGGGATGCGTCCAGCCGCTGCTGCGTCCGGTTTGACCTGACCTCCGGCTGCGGGTCGGTTTGTTCGCTGGACCGATCCCCGTCGGGTTTTGTGGTGTAGCGAGGCGTGCCGAGGATCTGAACGCAATTAAATGATCATTTCCCCGTCGATCGCTGCGCAACACGGATGAGCTCATAATCAGAGCCCTGCTGCAACCCGTTCAGCCAAACAAGCGCCTTAATGTGAGAGAACATAAATCTGATGCTCAAGTAATAAAAATCTACATTTCTTTTATTTGAACGCAATCTGACCTCATCCTGATTACATAAATCGGTTCCTCTTTATGTAATCCGAGACTTTTTCCTGAAGATCTGTCGATCCAAATCACTTTAAGACAGATTTTATAAAACAACCGAGACGTTAAAAGCAATGTGAGTAGAAAAGTACTCGCATTCTCTAGAAATACAGATACTTGTATGAAAAAAATACTGCAATAAAAGGTAAAAGTTTAACAGTTTTACTGAAATAAAAGTAGAAAAGTACAAGTTTTAAAATGTACTTAAACACAATAAGTGAAAAGTAGTCGAAAGTATTCACTGTGGAGCTAAATGTTTTGTTCAGCTTAGTTGTTAAGTATATCAATAAATATTTTCGCTAACCAGCAAGTGTTGGCAACAATTTAGCAACTGAACTACCCATTTAGTTTGGTTGCTAAATATTTACTAAGTAAATATTTGGTTGCTAATATTAGCCAACAACCAGTACTGACAACCAAACAAAACATTTAACTCAGAAATAAATGTTTTGCTTTCTTGCCAAATATTTAGGTCTGAGCTAAATATTTAATTTCTATACCAAATATTTAGTTTGTGAATTAAATATTTAGTTTAAAGGAGATGAAATGGTGAATATATGACTAGCCCCAACCTTTTTCTTCAGGCCAAATAACAAAATATCACTTCATTTTTATTCTGTAATCTATAATCAATCAGATTTTTCTGCATTTCACCAACTGATCGCCGGCCGATCAATAATTTAACTTCACATCAGACACGTTTCAGCGTCTCAAGCCACAGCTGAATAGTCGCTCAGCAGCTTTCCTGCAGCCATTATAGGAGCCAGGGTTTCCCCTAGTGTATTACAGGCCTGGCGGCCCGCCATGCTTTACGAGCCCCACCACCAGGCGAAGCCTTTCTTCTTTATGTTTTTAGGAAAATAATAAAAATAAAAAAAATAAAAAAAAAAAAATCGCTTCTTTTTTTTTTTAAGCCGGATTCCAAGCGTCTCTGTTGCTCTGAGCGTTTCACTGGCGGAGCAGATTTACTCCTAAAAGATACGTTTATAGAAGACATGTTGCTCAGCTCTACGTGAACCGCAGGAAAAACTTGTGGCGCTTTCAGAGGAGCGTTGAGCGAGAATGATTTATATTTGTGGACAAAGAATTTTGTGCGGCTTTTCCATCTCAACACGCTGCCCAGCGCCGGCTCTGTCTGCGCTGATGAAGTTTATGTCTGTGTTCCCGGTTGGCCGAAGCATTAGCGGCTAACGAACCAGCGCTAATCATTGTGCAGCTTCAGCCCGGTGAGGAGCTTCACGCTCTCCTCGTAGTCACGCATCACGCTGGCTTTATATTATTTTATTATTTTTTTTCCGGTTACACGAAGCATCAAACCACACCAAATGTTTTGTCCACTTAGTCAGACAGAGTTAAAGCGCAAAGAT
>CAEGAE010041338.1:0-161327 GCA_903067095.1 Girardinus metallicus
GAAAACTGGACGTTATGCTGCTAACACTTAGCTTTCGTCAACAACTCAGGCGGAAGTGAGAGAGTAAATAAAGTCCCGGCTGGAACACGGTGCGCTAAATAATAACACATAATATAACGAGGCTTCGAGGCAGATCAATTTTCCTCGAGGAATTTTAATAATCGAGGTACTCGAATCACTGGAGGAATCGTTTCAGCCCCACTTGACTGGAGCACATGGGCAGACATTGTAGACTTTACGCAAAGAGTTCACCTCAGAGGCAACTAAAATCGATCGATAAAAGAATCCTATCTGGGTATCATCTCATGGACACTGAACTAAATGGGTCTTTCTGACCCGGAGCTGACGGCGAGTTGAAGAGTTATGGACCGAAC
Source organism: Girardinus metallicus (assembly GCA_903067095.1). Classification (NCBI taxonomy): domain Eukaryota; kingdom Metazoa; phylum Chordata; class Actinopteri; order Cyprinodontiformes; family Poeciliidae; genus Girardinus; species Girardinus metallicus. The sequence continues at coordinate 375 of CAEGAE010041338.1, forward strand.
GCTTTGGAGAGCGTCTGGTTCAGAAGCGCATTCCAAAACTCCATTGCATACAGAACAGAGAAAACGTAAACGGAAGTGAAACCACGCCAAAAAAAATACTCGTAAAAGCGCACGTCAGGACCGCATAGGGTAAAAAAAAAAAAAAAAAGTTCAATGGATCGGTTTGGATCAGACAGATCCAACTGCCCGATGAACTGGCGCAGATTTCTCTGCAGATGCGAACCAGGACGATTTTTTTGCGGCTGTGAGTTCAGACCCCAGCGGGTGAAGAGCTGGTAATTTAAGTGGAGTCGTTTAATTTAATTTATTATAAGTTATTGGGGCCATCTTCTGTGTTTTTTGTCACCACGGAGAAAAAGTTAGATGCGTTCATCTGCTTTATGTGTGCTGGTATCTGAATTCACGGTTCAACTGGGTAAATATCAGCTAAACCGCATAAAAATGCGGCTAAATAGCCGGTGTTAATGCGATTATAATTTGACGGGTAAAAATAGTACATGACCGATTTGTTTTAATCCTGTCGGTCAAAATGACGGAGAACAAAACAGTCTAGCGCGACCTCTGTTTTAAAAATACACAAACTTAATCATCAACAAAATGCATATATCTTTAAGGTAGCCATTCCTCCTCAAACGAAAGTGTACAAATATCAAACAATCAAACGAACTAATATGGGGTAATTATAGAAATTAGGAGCTGAAATGCTGGAGCATCATACTGGGTTTGTGTAAGTCATGCACAGCAGCGCGACGTCCCGTAAGTGGAATGCAGAATGCTTGCAAGTCAATGTTGATTTTCCAAAACAGGTTTTGTTAAAATAATTTACTGCACGAGTTTGTATGTGGCACTAAACGAGTTTTATGAAAAACTGCAGATTAACATGTAAACTTAATTAATGTTCATAGAGTGGCAATAAAAATGGTGAAACCAAAACTAAAATGTCAATCCGGTTTACTGTCTCCATAACATTGTAAGCCGGACTGACTTATGTTCGAAATATTCAAAATGTAGTTATAACACTAAAACATATTTTATGAGTAAAGGGTCTTTCATTTATGCTTTATGGCCACGAAGAGCAACTTTAATGACAGTACCAGGGAGACAAGCTAGCTGGAAATCTGACGCTAACTCGGTTTAAGAAATAAACGAGTAAACCAATGAAACCATAAGAACTTGCATGTATTCTATATGTGGTGTTTGATTTAAAGATTGATGCTGATAGGTTATAAAAGACGCTCTTACCCAGACAAACGAACAGAACTGACTTCGAACCGGTGGCCGCCATGTTGCCGTATAGTCTCCTGATTTACGTCACAGTAGGTGACCAGCTTCTGCCTGAGCAAAAGTAAGCTCTCAACTGAAATCACAAAAAATTAAGTCTCTTTTATTTTGTAAGGGGGAGAGGGTTGTTAGTTGTGTATTTTGGTGGTAACCACATTTGTTCTAAATGAAAAACAAAGAAATAAATGTAAAAAAAAAAAAAGACTGAAAAAGAATTATGACTTAATGTTGTGCTTGCCTGAGGATTTAAAGAAAATACAATTCTGGCCCATTGTGCATTCTGGCTTGCAATAAATTCAAGATGCAGCGTGATGGTATAAGGTTTAGCTTTTGCAATAGTTTTTTATTGTTATTATGTAGACAATGGCTACTTTTCACTTTTTCCCTTACTTTTTGTCCAGTCATTTCAGTCAGCGTCTTGACTGTATTCATGTGGTCCTAACCATATGGTACTTTTTCAGAACATATGAGGCATCCACACAATATAGCATTTCAAATTAGAACTGGTTTAAAACTTGCAGGGAAGTATTTAAACCTGGGCTGGAATGATAAAATGTGCCAAAACATAATTGGTAGATATAGTGATAGAAATTAATTGTTTTTACAAATGAAAATCTGAAAAGTGTCTATATATTCAGTGCCCCTTAAACTAATACCCCCAAATAAAATAAAATGCCTTCAAATGACACTCAATAAAGAAACATAGTCACATTTACTTTAATATAATCTGAGTTCAATATAAATATAGTTGTTTTTCAAACGTTTCAGAAGTTTGTTAGACATTGTGGACGAACAAAAAGCATCATGAAGAGAAAAGAACATAGCATGCAGTTTGGGAAGGAACTTGGGACAAAGTTTAAAACAGGGTTAGATCATAAAACAGTAGCCTAACAGAAATCATCATTTCAAGATGATATGTAGAGTTCCATAAATGTATGGTTGACATAAATGAAAACAAGAGACAGCTGTCCACCTGACAGGCCTGTCAAGGAGAACATTAACAGTCAAATTACCTATGATAACTTTGGAAGAACTGTAGAAACCCACAAGTCACGTATTATTTATGCACGCCACAATTTTACATTACTGGAAGAGTAACAACAATAAAGCGATTTTTGCAGAAAATACTTGCATCTCTAATTGCAGCGAAAGGTTGTTCTTTGAAGTATTGACTTAAGGAACAAATATCCAAGCCACTCTTTCTGTATTTTTATTTTCAGTAAGTTTTTAGTACAAAATGTAGTTTTCTTTCAACTTTACAATAACATGCTGCTTTGTGTTTGTCTATGTAAAATCACAATAAAGCATATTGAAGTTTATGACTGTAAATTGGCAAATGTGAAAAACTTCTGTGGGTTTTTTAAATGCACTATAGGTCAAACTTTTCTGTATTTGCACTCCTGATTTGTCACACTGTCCATAAATCAGCCAACAAATCAGATGTGCATTCTTGGCATCCCTGGAACAGATATTATCACAATAAATATACAAACATTCTATAAAAACACAGATTTAGTTTGTTTCTCAGACTTTGAATTAAAGAACGTAATCTGTCATTCAAAAAATAATACGTTATTCAAATTTTTAAAATCCTCCCTGAAGGCCAAGGAGCACAAAGATATTTAAGGATGATGTTCTAAAAAAACAAATAAATAACTAAAAAAAATTATTTGTAAGAACACCAACATTAGCTCCAAACATACTGAATCACATTCACCTTGGAAATTAAAGAACATAATCTGTCATTCAAAAAATAATAGGTTATTCAAATTTTTAAAATCCTCCCTGAAGGCCAAGGAGCACAAAGATACTTAAGAACTGATGTTCTAAAAAACGAATAAATGAAAAAAAATATATTTGTAAGAACAACAACATTAGCTCCAAACATACTGAATCACATTCACCTTGGAAATCCTGTTTTACAAACTCAGATTAAAACTGATTTGAATCATTTGTAAGATTAAATGAATGCTCATAATGGCAGGAAGGCTTTACTTTCTTCATGATACAAAAACCTCACCGAGCCTTTCTTATATTTCCATTGTTCATTTTTTAAAATGCTGCCTATCCAAACAATTTCTGTCTTTTCATTCATGGTTATTATCTCTCTATGGAGACATTTTACTCACTGAAGATCTACTCTTAGAAACACAATTTTCTTCTTATTCTAATAACCATTTAAAAGTTCAAAGCAATGCATACATGCTATGTAAATGCAAATGCAAAGTAATGAAAGCAGTTCTAAGAGGTGCTGACATTAAAGATAGTCATGGGCCCTTACCTGCTGTTTATTCTTTGTGTTTCCTTTCAGCGTTTCCCATTATCCCAAAGGACACAGCCTAAGGACACATGTCATAAGGACATTAATAATGCTAAAAACAATTAAAAGGATACACGGCATCTGGAACAGACATTCATTTCTTGGCATAAGCTCCTGAAAATAGATTAAAATTATTAGTGAACAACTGCACGATTGACACTTAAAACCCCACATGTCCAGTGTATTTCTAATCTATGAACATAATGCAATAAGATCTTTTTTAATCTTAGGAAATCTTGCCTGACTAAATGATACAAGTTTTGTCTAAAGAATGAGTCTCATGCATTGTCCCTATAAAAATATTGCTTGGCAAGGCGTAATGATTGCAGATGCAGAACAAACAACCTGGGTTTTTTTCTCTGATCACAGTGTAAATGAGCAGTAACAACTTGCTTAGTCCCAAGACAAAAGCCAAATTTTCTGAATTACAAAATTGAATTGCAAAATTACCTAATTCAGCTGATACCCACAAGGTAACCCATACATGAGGTAAACTTCCAAGGTGGCATCTGAGTTTAATTAAATGTAAATAGAAAAAAAGACAGCATATAATCCCTTTAGTTTTCTGCAGTTGCTAAAGTACAAGGTTGCTTTGAAGTCCTTTACTTTGCCCTTTATCCTTTGGGCAAAATGTAACAGATCCAACATGTCATTCAGTATGTGTAAAATATCAGATTTGATAATATGTTCAAATGGTTCAATAACCAAATATGTAAGAGCCACAGGGAAAATATTATGTGATGCTTTAGGAGATGTAACTTTTGCCACTGACACCACAACAGATTTCTTCCATATGCTGGGAGCTTTTTGTTATTCCAATGAATAATAGAAGGAATATCATGAAGTATAAGGCAGCTGCATGGCAAAAGACTTCAGTCATTTTTCATTCTTTACCGACCAGGAAAATAGCTTTTCCTCTGTTGCAGAAGAAAAACAGATTCACTGAAAATCACCTCATTAATTTTAATGTCCAAGCTTCTAGCCGCAGCTAATAACAGTAGTTGGTTAAACTGTAAAATCAAAGCTATGAATACTAGCTATCAGCGTCAAGGTTGTTGGAATAATTTGTCAGGTTTTGTTGAACAAGCATACTAATTAATTTTATTTTTTTTTATCTTTTTGACAACAGATATAAGGGTTTCTCTTCATTTTAAAATAATGCCTTAAATCAGGTCTTTCATACTGCATTCTCAGGTAACACTGCAAAATAAAGGATTTCCCAGATCTTGAAGAAGTTTTCCAGGCACATAGAGTCACTTTATAGCACATTAGCTTCAGTTGTCATAATATGCTGTATAAATCAACTATTACTTAAAAGAAATTTGACTGCCCAACTTAATGCCTTGAAATTGGGCCCCTGTCTCTTTAAGAAGCTCCTGCTCTTTCCAACACTCCCCCTTCAGCGTGTCATTGCAATAGTGTTTTTTATTATGCCATTTACAACCATTCTTTGGAGTGTTTTACTTAGTAGCTTGTATGCTAAGTTCAACAGACTCGACAGGTTTTTGCTAATTTTCTGCCTGTTGTCAGGAATGATGTGATTGGACTTTCAATGGGATTCTTTCCAGGAAAATAAAGTAAGTTCCATGAGGTAGCCTCTAAATTCAGGGAAAGTAGCTGCACAGCCATGGTTCAACATTTTTTTACACCATGTGTCGCTTTTTTAATCCATCATGTCTTTGTCCACAAATACTTCCCTCAATGGAGACATTCACATTTACATATTGTCTAATACGAAGAATACATGCTGTTGTTTATTTTGAACCAAAACTGCTATTTTTACTCACATATGGTGGTAAATGTATTAAAGTTTGAGAACCTCATCTGTGTTCATTCCAGATTTGGATCACGCTAAGTCTGCAATTTCCTCTGTTCTTTGTGAAAAGACAAGTGAAAAGCAAAAATGAACAATGATGTGATTTCAGAACCCCAAAGGAGCATTCAAAGGATTCATAGGCTCATCTGTTAGAGACTTAACACTGGAAAAATTTGCTCTCGTTTATGTGCATTTCTATGCAGACACGAATCAGCAAGAGGATGTTACAAAGGAGGAAAACATTGGCAATTCAAGCTAAACACTTGTCAGCATGTTCACCAATGTGTCCTGTATTTAACAGGGAAACAGACATCTGTGATCTTATGTTTTGTGTTTGCTTTGTGATCAATCTGTTTGCTTTTTTTTTTTTTTTTGCAAAACTATGTAGAAGAAGCTTAATTTTGCTTGAAGCTTTTTTGCGTGTGTGTTCTTTACAGATGTGTATCAAAACTTGTCGTTTTTAGCATTGTGACCAGGTAACAAAAAGGTTTCAGGCTCCGATCCCTGCTGTATTGGCATATTTTCTCTTTCTGCACACATGAGCTTTCTCTGAGTACTCTGACTTCCTCTTATAATTAAGTTACATACATTTTGTGTGGGCCATGCCACTCACCCACTGATTACTTCAGAGTCACCATTCTCTCTCCATGAGCCTGCATATTGCATAGAAAATGGATGGTTAGACAGTTCTGAGCTGTTAAATATTTTTCCTCTGATGAGTAAAAGTAACACACAAGGTCCACACAAAGTTTTATAAATAAATCATCACATGACTGAAGTTTATGTCACATCTATTTGTGAATGAGGATTCAATATGGACTACATCACAACTACAGAAAATGTCATTACTGTTTGTTCTTTTATCTCCGAATATGTTTAATTTGCTGTAAATTCAGATATTGTGAGAACTTGCAGTGTGCCATGACTCCTGTAAACCTTGAAAAGCTTCGGATCACAATTGCAAGGGTCAAACAGTATACAGCCATTACTTCTTGTAGTGACATACTTCATAGTACTTCATCAATTGAACATTCATTTACACTAGACGCTTTGTCAAACTAAAAAATACATAAAGCATCAGTAGTATGAAATACAAACACAAAGAGAGATCTCCATATGATAAATGTAAGCATATTACATATTAGTTCCTACGCTGTTTGAAAAGTCTTCTATTCATTTGATCTCTTGTTTATAAAAAAATCATTCAGTTTTTTTTTTAATTTTCTGCATTACTAGTATAATGTAAACCACTCAGTTTCAGTCTTTGTATTGTCTGCTCCATGCAACAAAAACCAAAAAATTGTAAGAATACAGTAAGAAGATTCTGTGATAAATAGACTATCACTCACTGACTGTTGAGCTGATATTCCTGGTAATTAAATATGAATACATAATTACTAATTATTTCTTACTTTACATACTTAAAACAATAATTCCAGGCAAAACGATGGACACAGCAATTACATCTAATAATTAGCAAACGGTTTTTAATTGAGTCAGACCATTTCATTCACGTCTCAGCGACGGCAGTTAATTGTTGTCAGTGACTTGATGAGGAAACAATTACTGGATGATGTTGTCACATTAAAGAATAAAATATATATTTTTCCAGATAGTGTAAAGTTTAAATTAAAATGAAGAAAAAATGACTCAGGGGATGAGTGGCTAAATGATGTCAGTGTACATGTTTACTTTGCTTCCTTCTACCCCACAAAGGGCTTTTCTAACGAGACACAGATTTCACAGTTGTCTCAGACAAGTAAACATGCTTTTGCACCGAGTTTCAACTCTGATATTTAGTTCAAAACATAAGACAGAGGACTTTCCAGGATCTTGTGAAAATTGCACCCATGACGGCAAAGGCTGTTTCAGTGTGATGTTTTGCATCTGTTTTTGTGACACATTTTGACTAATATTAACTCTGACTAAACTTTCAACAAATTGCTCAATGAAATATTTTACATTTTTATTGTGTTTTTCGCTCTTTGTTAAAAATGTGAGGGAGCCACCTAAAATATGTTGTTCAATGATGTCTGAATAAAACAAAATAAATATGAATGCTCATTTACAGTGGGTCCACAGCAGAATGGGGCTGGACATTTTTTTTTGTTTGTTTTGTTTTGTGAGTTGCTGCTAATGTTGCTTAGAGAAACATTAGGACCATACTAAAAGTAGACAAAGACCAAACCTTCTGGGATTCCAGGATGGGAATGCTATATTTCACTTCCATGGAGGTGGAAGTGTTATGGTTTGGGAATGATTTCTTCCAGCAGGACAGTTCACCATCATAGAACTCACTAAAAATTGTATCATATATCAAAGTCATCTTAAGGAAACTGGTTGAAATTTAAGAAATGAAAAGTTCAGGGCAAAGTCAAAGCCAGACCTTTCTCCTTGAAGGCCTGCATAGTATATAGCCATTACTTCTTGTTGTGCCATACTTCTGCTATTTTTGGATGATTGATTGGCTGCTCTGGAATTTAATTAAAGGAAACAGATTAAAAGGGCTGAATACATACACACACACACTGCAATTTTAGATATTAATTTTCAAAAAACATGAAAACCACATATCATTTTCCTTGGTCTATCACATAAATTCCATTTATAACAACTTAAGGTTTATGATTGTAGCATGGTAACTTGTGAAAAAGTTAGAAGGATTTAAATACTTTGGGAAAAGTCCTATATGTTTTGTTAAAAGACTCAGCATCGTCATACTGCTGGGTGTCACTACAATCATTATTTCAATTTGCAGGAAAAAAATTTAAGCATGCAACAAATGTTTTAATATATATACATATTATTCAACATTAAAAATATTATAGTGAATACACCAACTTGTTTCATTTGTACTTTTTCCTAAACCAAGGCATTGAAGACATGTATCGTCATTCTGAAAGCATTCATTGTGTTCTTTGACAAACAAAACATTGTTGATACATTTCAAACATTTGTGTTTTTGTAACAGCGTGCATGTCTGCTTTAGATTTGCAGTCCTATCCTAAAAATTAGACACTTATCATCCCTGTACACAACCATTAATCACCGTGACACATTCTGCATGCCTTTTGATCTGGAAATCTTGGAATTTATCTGAGGGCTATCATTATTAATTCAAATTGGAGGTCAAGAAGACTGAAAGTACGAGTGAACCCAGATGAATTCCCAAGAGAGGGATATTGGAGGAAATCCAATGAAAAGAAATCATGTGGATGAATAAATGTAATCAACACTAAAAAGCAGATGTGGTATGAAAATGATGTACAAAAGTGGTCTTTGTTTTCTTTTAGTTAATTAAACATGCAGGAGGATGCAATGTCTTCCTTCTGAACAAATGAATGTGGTGAGATGTGGTGCTAAGGCATGTTTGTGGCTAGAAAAAAAGCACATGAAAGTTACATACAATTTGCTAAGCTTCACCCTGACCTTCATACTATCCATTCCAGTGCTGCCCTCTGTCTTCTGAACAAGTAAAGCTGGTGTACACAACACAAGTGGCGTTTAAATTTCTACTTCAACGGCTGTTATCTAAGTGGAGCAAATAGACGCCTGGATGTTAAGACTGAAACTTTGACTTGAGATTTATTTTTGAAATGTACTGTTTAAGTTTGAAAGTTGTCTGTACATATTGTAAACTCATATATCTTCATAGTTTTGGGTTGTCACCATTGAAAATATATCTGGTAAGACATAATGCAAATGTTAATGGTATCAATACTTTTACAAGACAAAAATATGAATGTGAGGTGCTCTACTGCTACCTGTAGGTGCCACTATTCATTTGATAATTTCTGTGAAAAACCTCCAGCTGAGACAGTGAGAGGAGTGTAAGATCAAACCTGTCATTTACAATGGCTTTTTGAGGAGCAGAACTGTGCTGAAGTGTTCGTTGCACTGGCTTTTCTCTCTGTTGTTTTTAGTACAATTAAAGAATCGGACCCTTGCGTTCCCAGTTACTCATGTTTCCCTGGGCATATCTTGTTTTGTTGTGACAACTTTCAAAATATCTCAAAAGAAAAGACGGGTTCAGAGCAGCTAGTCAAATGCAGTCATGACCCAAAAGCAAAACAAAATTAAAGCAGAAAATCTCAGTTTAAGTTTACTTGAATCAAGTTTCTTAGAATGTTTCAAAGAGCACGCAGGCATCCAAAGCAGAGGGGGCAAGCAAAAACAGGATTCTGGTGAGGTCAAAAAACAGGCAGAATAGAAACAGAGGGAGAGCAGAGGCTGTCAACAAATACCTGGCCTGAACGCTCACAGGTAAGACCTGATGATATCACTGGCTGTCAACAGGTTTCACTCTACCAAGACAAGTGGTGTTTTTTTTTCACAACAGAAACTACTTTCCTATAAAAATCAATCTATATACATATACATTTTATTGCCTTAGATATGGTCTCCTCTAGGAAGCATTTATTTCACTCCTCCCACAAAGTTCCTCATTTTTACTCAGCCTGTGCTGGGGAAAGGTAAAAAGCCATTAAGAAGACTGATTAGGAACATTGATATAGGTGTGCTGGGAGTTATGAAAGATCAGATGACTCATCTGGCAGGAAATGCAGGAAAAGGAGGAGTGGAAGAAAAAGCAGAACGATTACCTTCAATAGGAGAATTGGCTCATATTCAAAACTACACATTTAATCAACACTGTATGACTAATAAGCAATACAAATTTTTAGTTTTGCTAATAGTTTCTTATTTTTAACTTCGTGCTACCTGTTAGTACTGTCACTACAAAGTGTTGTTTATTTTCAACAGCATTTAATAATCATATTATACCCATCTACCTTTCTAACAGGTTTCCATATATATAATGTCATATATATAATGTCCACATATTTTACATGTTAGGGTTTTATGCCAATTGTGCAGAATTTTGAAGTTGATAGATATGGATGTGATGTTTACTCATTGTATTCCAATTAAACCTAGGAAAGTATGGTGTGCATTTGTAGTAAATGGCTTTAAACCACTATTTTAGAGAAGCAGAACCAGTAGCAAGGTTTTCCAACAATAAACATCAGTAGACTAGAAAAGTGATTGCTTCTGACTTGAATAATAGCTCAAACAAGCCAAATTGGGAATAGAACGTTTGTAAGGAACAAGTTTTTTTTTAAAAAGTGTCCTGTCCAGCAGTGTGGCACTCAGAATTGTTGTCTGAGTGCCAAGATGAAGCTCAACAGACATACTTTCACAAGTGGAGCTCTATGGTTTTCACTCCACTTGGTAAATGTATGAGAAACATTGTTAGAAATTGTATTGGGTTTATTTCAAATGTAAAGGATATACAGATTATCTCCTTCTTTAAAGAAAAAGAAGGAGATAAGATTAGAAGAAAGAACAGCTGGAGTACTAGTACTACTTAATGCAAAATGTATAGGTAACTGCAGCCAATCAGAAAATACCTAAATCACCTGTGGGAGTATCTATGTGTATGAGAGAAAGAGAGGATGCTTGTGTATATAAGGTTTCTCTGTAAGAATGTTCAATAGAAGGTGTGAGGATCCACATCGGAGCCCCAGGTCTCCAAAGGCCAATGAGGTTTTAGGCACATTTTACCACATTCATATGCTTCCAGCTCTGCTCCAATGCAGCACATCTTCCTTAAAATGGGCAACTTCTACATGTTGCAGTAAAGCAACATGGTTCTCCACATTCTGCTCTCTAATCCTCCAATGCTCAATCATTAATACATCAGGCTATTTACCTCTGAATTCCTTAATACATATCATTGAAAACTTAGTCCCCAGGTGAATGAACCACTTTGATTAAATTAAACCTTTAAGAGTAACGAAAAGTAACTTTTGAAAAATGTAAAGGAGCAAATACTTTTTTACAGCACTGTGGGTCACAAATACCACAAGAAAATGTTCTTCCTGGTATTGCACAATGATGTGTTAATAAGGCTCCAGTCGCCAGTCTGGAGCCTTATTAACACTTACACTTACACTCTATCTTCCTTTATTCCTTGCATTACTCATCAAGTTAAGTGTAAAATCTTTTTGCACAACAGTTATCAGTGATGATGAGCGTATTTTTTTTTTTTTGATGAGTCAGTTTTCCAGGTAAACACCCCAATAAGAATTGATAAAAGGAGCTTGGATCAGGTGAAAACTGGTTTTCTGAATGTTTATGAAGTTTAATGTTTTATATTGAGCAACAAGTTAAAAAACCCGCATTTCCATTTCAAGAGGAGGTGGGGAAAAACGTCTGCAGGGGTTTCAGCTTTCATTGTTAGGTATCAGGTGTACTTTGAACAGGCTTGTGTTTGGCTAAAACTACTCCTGCGCAGGATGGGTGGGGTAAAGGGATGTGTGTCTGAGCAGACAAGGTGAAGTCTCCTGTTGGGATTCATGCTCAGGCAAAGAGCGGGCTTGAATGGAATCCTGTCGCTGTGACTCTGTACGGTATACTCAGGGATATTTGACTCTTTGGAAATAACAGTTTGGAAAACTTGTGAGTATACAATGGAGACAAGTAGTGACACCACAAAAATTCTTGAAAAGGGTCCAGAATACCTTCGGAAGCAAATGGAACTGGAGAGTGAGACAAAGGGACGTATGAGTGCCGTGGAGAGGCTGGCTGCGAGTAAACCAAAGTATGTCAAAAGTCAGCAAGTGGTCAACTCTATCCAGGAGCCTGTGATCAGTCTTGGTTCAGCATCTGTGAGTAGCACCGGATCTTCAAGCCAAAGCATAAACCGCAATGGAAATCTTGTCACTGGGAGTACCTCATCAGTGCATAAAGATGTTCCACAACTCTGTTTACCGGAACAACTACATCGGCCCATTGGCAAAAAAAGACCAGACTCTATTCTGCTTTACAGAGAGAAATGTGACTTACTTCGAGGATCAGCACTCAAGAGCCGAAGGCACCCCATAACTAGAAAGCTGCCACTCAATTCTGGGGATAAACATGTTCCTGTGCTTCTGGCTGCTGGCAGGGAACGTGATCATGAAGGCGGCAAGGAAAAAATTAGCACATCTGAGGGAAAAGCAAAGGAATGTAGCATCGGCGTAGTTATTTCTCAGTCAGAGAACAAGTCTAATGGAACAACAGAGGAAAACAGCGAAAACCCAACAGCTGGTGGTCTTCTTGCAGTTCCTGATATTGAGAGGAAGACTGGCAAGGGAGTGAGCCGTTCCCACTCGGATATCAGCTCCAGATACTCTAAAAACTTTGCAGACTTTGATACATTTTTCAAGTACTGCGGCCTGGACGGTGAGGTGATTGAGACCTTGGGGAAGGAGAACTTCTCGGCTCGCTCTGATGAGATTGTGATAAACATTCGGAGCGTCAGCGTCTCCACATCCGATGATGGCTTCTCAAGGGAAAGCGGTGACAGTGATGGGCTTCTTGAGAACGAGCTGCACAAAAAAATACGGCAAGGCACATCGGTAATTGAGCGTAATGCGCGTATCATCAAATGGCTGTACAGCTGCAAAAACGCTTCGGATGCTGGAAAGAAGTTAAGGGACCTTGACTGAAAGTTACAGATTTTTTGGTGGAGACTAAAATGATTGTGACTGACTTCCAGTTCTTGCATTCCTGTCAGTAAATATCAAAAACTGATGGATTCAAGATTGTGGGAACATGTGTTGCTGCCACGTTGTCCAAAATTGCATCTTGAGCACAATGTGACTGAGATATGTGAAAACATATAATGAGTTGGAGATGTTGTTATACAAACTTTTTTTCTGTCATGAGATTAATTCAACTGACAATTTTGCAAACTGTAGCTATATTCAACAATTGTGAAAATGCCTTTATCATATCACAAGGAAAAATTGTGGTAGAGAACTATGGAAAAGTATAGGGCTAAAAGTCCACTAAGCTCAGCTGTGGTTTAGAGTAATTACACTGTACCTTGTCGTAATCTTCTAATAAACTATATATTTAAAATATGTGTGAAGTTTTGACAAACTGTAGTGCATTCCTTCAAATGTAATTTCATTCTAACAATCATACATTTTAGTATTAAATTTGAAGCATTACTGCGTCATTTATCATCAAAATAGTTAATTTTTTTCCACCAATCTTTTAAAAAACTAATGGTATTGGGAATTAGTATGAGTAATTACATAAAGATTAAGGGCTTTTTGGATTTGTGATTTTTCCTGGAAACATCTATGGATAATGTTCATAATGTGTGGATTTTCAGATTACCTCAAACATGAAGGGGAACTCAAATAAGAGTTTACGTAGCATACCTTTAAGGTTCATAGTCTGATGAGTACACTCCTCATTTTTATTCAGATGAAAGGTATGCAGTCAGTCATGCACAAATACAGACAAAAGAAAGACAAATAATGTCAGTCTGTAAGACAAGCTGCTTTCTTACATGACACTTAAGTAGCAGCAATTAAACAAGGTAATTTAATTTGAGTCTAAGAAAGTGAAAAAAAAACAGGAAAGAAGTGATAATTTCCTCAGACAAGCTGTCAGCTGGACCTTTAAGGTCTGGGTGAGAAGAATGTGGCTGGTAATCTGATGGGCTTATGTCCAGTGACCCGTTGAAACTGTATCTCTACTTATCTCCCAGTCTTCTCCTGCTTTGTCTCTTCAACACACACCCCATTTTCTATATCCTTTCCAAGTTTGCTTCAGTTTGTTTGACCCTCAGAGAGTGTAATTGAAGATGGAAAAAAACATAACAGATTGACTAGGGGCTCAAGCAACATTAACCCACAGTTTTTTCTATTAATTTGGAAAGTTATGACACTAATATTTCATGGACATCAAAGTAGGTTCTAACTACTTCACAGTTGTAAAAATATATTTCACTAACTTGAAAGGTATGCCATAACAAATCACTTCCTGCCATCTCTACTTGTCAGCTGCCAGGTCTTAAAGTTGGTTGAAAAACTGATCAATTAATACTTTAGTGGCATTATGATTTTTAACATGGCCTGACTTTAACATGACCTTAATCCTTCCTCAAATCTAAGTTAAACCACCATTTCTTAATTTTTTTATCCAGAATGTGTAACATTCAAACAAAGCAATTAATTACTTAGTTTCCAACTAGTGCGCTACATGTGATTTAAAAAATCCATTAATGACACAATAGAATAATCGACCTTGTTGGTGACAGCAAGTGTCTGTCTATTTTGTAAAAATTAGCAAAACTAACTTCAGGTTTAATTTATTACCATAGTAAAACATGTTATTGTAAATTCTTCTTTATTCCCGTGAAAATCTGCTGTCTAAGAAACAAGATTTACAACCCGCATCTGGTGATATCACATGGGGCATAAAGCAATATCTCATGCAAACCTCTTTTGAGGATGTCCATTTGTATATTTATTGTTTTTTCCCATCCTTTTTTCCATGCTTTAAATAAAACTCCTTTGTAAAAGTTTACTTGTATTCCAAGCACCTGCAGCAAAATATTGTAGCCATATGTGGGGGTAGACTTCAGTGGTTCATAAGTGACATCAACATCCATAAGAGGTCACTTGTCTACCACTGTGTTTACAAATGTGAGCTGATCAGCTTGATTCTTGTGCATATTGTGATGTCGGCAAGCCAAATAAGATTCCATGTGCTTTTAAAGAACTTATTGCACAATCCTGCAAATCAATACATCATTGTCCAGATGGGATTTTATTACTTGTGTTTATTTGCTATTTAAACCAAATAAAACACTACTGCATATCTTTGAAACATAGTTGAGATCCTGTTTATTTTTATCATATGTGGCAACCAGCTAAAAATGATTGTTTGGATTCAAAAGCAGGGCTAATCTCTAATCTAGTTTAATATAAATGACTATCTGAGCATAAGATTTTTCAAAGGGAGTATCTTCTAACCTCATTCCTGATTTGTGTGAACCGTGCTATAAAAACAAGAAAACGAGTCAGGCAAGATAAACTTCTTTTGTGATACCTTAGCCTAAAATGAGTTTCTTTGTCATGGGAAGATTGACAACATGTTTAAAACAAGCACAGAAAAAGAATGGATTCTATTTACATCTGTATGAACATGACATTTTTAAATTTAGATTGCGGAACAAAATTTTCTCTATATAAACCTATACAAAAGTAGAGCTACAAGTAGTGAGGGAGAATGATCAGTAAAGATGTTTGATTGTAGGGGGAGTATCTGTTAACATACATTATCTGTTACCGTCTAAATAAAACATGAAACAAAGAGTAGATTACAATCTTCCTGAACTGGCCTGCAATTTTCCAATTGAGTCTGAAAAGACCCTAACAATAAAAACCATCCTCTTACCATAATACTGCTGCTCCCATTTCAATTATGACACTAATTTTATATTAATTTTATAAATCAACCATACACCATACACACATTTCAATACGTGGGGTGATGTGCGATAATTATTTTCTTTCACACATAAGAGAATGGTCCAAAACGTTGTTCTGGTCTCACTGAGAGAGAAGACCTCTTCCTCATAGCTGCATTGTCTTCTATATTACTTTCAAAGAAGTTTAAATGGGATTTTTTATGTCTTTCTTCTTGTCACTGTTTTCTGGAGAGGAAAATAAACAGCTGGGGCTTTTTACGTTAAGGCTGTGGGGTTGCAGATCCTACAGACTTAACATGGGTCTCTTGGCTACTTTTCTGATTTATACTTTCTGCCAGTTTAGGATGAGGGCCTTGTCTTGGTAGGATTAGAGCTGTCCTGTTATGTTTTTGTTTTCATATTATTGATTGAATTCTGCTTTGTCATGTGTACAAGTTTTATTGCCTGAACCTTCTTTGAAGCTCTCTACAATGTTATCCTTGTCCTAGTGGTTGAACTCCCTGGTCATCATGATGTTTATTTACTGATGTTCTCTAATTCATTTCTGAGCCCTTTGTGAAACTATTTAAAAGGAGAAATTTTACATAGGTGGACTAGTTTACTTGTTAGGCACTTTCAGATGGCAGTTGGTTTAGCTGTGTTTTGTTTTTTAGGATGTTAGAGTAAAAGAAAGTAAAAATACAAGAACACCAAATGGTTTCTTTTTTTCATTGTTCTTTCCTCATCATTTACAAATAAATTACCAATAAAATACATTCAAGTCTGTGTTGCAACATGAGATAGTATGATAAAGCCAGAGGGAAGGGATGGTTTTACGCAATGCATATCCGTGATTCTGAAGACATACTGTCTTTTAATTACATGTGGAAAAATATTAATGCATAAAGGTCTTTTATCATAGATGACAATGTAAACATTCACTATGATTGATAAGAACTTAAAAATATATTAGCGACCTATATTTGATAAATGGGACATGCACATTAGTAGAATTAAACCCTTGCTATTAAATAAAAACCACAAAATAAGATGGAAAATATTGGAGTTCTAATGCACATTAAAGCTTTAAAACGTTGCACAGATGTTGCCTAACCACATCACGCACTTAGTTGTCCGCCTGTCCTGTTCCCATCCCCCCATCTGCAAAATAAAAACAGAAGTACATGTGCGCAGTCCTCAGTCACGTGTAGGAGAAAAACCCCAGCAAAACATACGGGATTAAAATGAGGCAATGATTGACACCGCAGATTAGCCAATCAGTTGCGTTGCTCCGGGTAGCAACAGCGTAAATTCGAACATATTGTCCAATAAGAAAGCAGAGGGGGCGTGAACTAATTCTCGGGTTCCACACTGTATTTACTTCCGTCAATATTTCCAGCACAGCAAGAAGGAAATCTGAGAGAAAAGACCACAAAGGACCTCCTCGGATATTAAGGTTTGTTCGGTATTTTTAGAAACCCACAGCTGAAGAATTTCGTTATTTAGATATTTTATTGTATCTCCTCTCGGTATATGCACGTTAAACCTAGTGACAACTGGCTTTCTTCTTGTTTTTTAACGTTAAGGGTTGCAGCGGCGGAGGATGCTATGCAAAAGCAGAACGCCGAAAATAAATGCGTCATAAACATGTTTATGTGAGATTTTGAAAATTACGTCTACTTAATCACATTCCCAGTGTTGAACCCGAAAACCCTAGAGAATAAGCTCATTATTTAAAGGTTTTACAATCCAATTGCGCTCCTTGTTATGTGGCTTAGTGTTCTTACAGCCTTAAAAGTGGGCATAGATGTAAAGAGATGCTGCTTCCCCTTTATGCAGGTATTCTAAATATTTGACTTGGTGCATGTATAAAAAAGTTTCTTCTGGAAATTCTCATGTATTTTATATATAAACAAACAATATTCATTAATACATATTATTTTATTTTGTTTATTAGATGCCCAGTCGAATTCGGCCCTTGACACTAGTGACTGAATATATCGACATAAAAAAACGACAGTAAAGTGACAAGTTCATTTTTCCTATGCCAGATCTTCATTTTGCATTCTAAAATTATTGTAACAGCTTTGTGATTTTTTTTTTTTCACTTCAAACCTCAATTTATTTCGTTGGTACTTTATTTGATAGACCAACACAATTGTTGGACTGATTCGTATATATTGAATTATATATTTTGGAAAAAAGAATGTGAAAATGTGACATTCTCTTTTTTCCATGTCTTTGTTTAGAAAAAATATGTGTGTAAATGACCGCATTAAAAAAGGAGAAGAGAGATAAACAAGTGATGAATGAATACAACAGTTCAAATGCAAAATTTTATGATGCAAGAACTTTATGGCCTTCTTGCAAAAGGTTATGTTTAGGAGAAAACTTAACACTGCATACTACCATCAACACACTGTCCACACAGTGCAGCATAGTGGTGGGTGTATTATGCTGTCAGGAGTAATTCGTTCTCAATACAGTGAATTTCTGACAGTGTTGGTCTTTGACATAAAATCCCAATAAATTCCATTTAACCTTATGTTTATAAGAAATGTGAAGAAGATAAACAGGCACGACTAGGTCTTAAATGTTCTGTAAATACAAATAATACAATCTTTAATTGTATATTTAGAACAATTAGGCAGCCAAAAATTAATCATGTTACCGATTAACCCTTTTAGGTGTTCGCCGTGGCTTCGACTCTTCTCAGTCCGGCCTTCCCCAGTTAATATGCCTTTCTTGGGCAAAGACTGGAGGTCGCCTGGGTGGAGCTGGACAAAGACAGACCATGGGTGGAAGAGGATCATTTTCTTCGGTCACGAGCTGGAGGATAACAACAAAGATATAGACCTAAAAGAGTAAGCTCATAAATTGTTTGTCTTTGTGACCTGCCCTATTTTTGCATTTATACTAACATGTTAGCTAATGTATACACTTTTGTACAGCCACTAATGCCCCATATTTGACTTATTTGTTTAATTTCCTATCTAAATTAAATAGTTTTTAATTTTTTTCTAATTTGCATAAATTACGAACTTAGTATTTGACCATACCCTGAAGGCCACTTCAAATTTTAATGGGCATCATTACGATCCTAGCAGAAATTGTTTTTCATCTAGAGATGAACCTATATAACAATGCTTTGAAATATTTTTTTGTTTTTGGGTATGTGGAGTTTTACTGTTGAATGCAAAACAGAGTAGCCAATTGCAGCTTTGATCTTACATCTCAATAGATCTTACATGAAGTAGACTCTCCTCAAATGACTGACTGCCAATGCTCTCTTTAAATTATAACTTCTACAAAATATAGAGGTAAGAGGATTAACTCTTCCGTCTTGAAAGTAAAATAAGAGGAGAGCAGACAGGAAATTAATGGAGATCGAACAGAAACAACGACGTTATGCTTTGATTACATGGTCAGTGTCTCCAACCCTCAGACGACCACCCAGGTTTAGATTTCTATCCGATGTGGTTTCATTACAGATGTGCATTGATTTTGCTCCATTTTATTGCTTATGTCTAATCTATTTGCTATCCTTAAAGATTGTACTGTAAAAATAAACAAATGAGATCTGTTTTAGAATTGTATATTTTAAGAAAAGAAAAAGAAAAACAGAGTTCAATAACACCAGAGGATTATCTTACATGAGTAGTAATTTTATCCTCCTAGAGTGAGATCCAAAGTAAATGCTAAATTAAGGTTTTTAGAATATGATTGTTGTTTTTTGCACAGTACTGTGTAACCATAGCTAAGTAAACTCCCACATCCAAGTTTGAGAAATCTGCTACTATCATGATCAAGAAGAAATTAATTTATACAAACCGCAACAACATTGGCACAAAGAATGTAATGATAAACTTAGTTATATTTTAGTTACATTAGATGCTTGTTAACACAATTGCTCAATCAGTTAATCAGAGGAGATCAGAGGATTTAGACATCTAGACATAGTGAAGACGACTTGAAGAAGTTAAAGCCAACCAGGGTTGGGTTGATCAAACATTCTTGCATACTGAGTATAATAGTCTATCACATTATCCAAGCATTAATTGAAATATCATCTATTGAATTTGCTATGATAACTGATACCTGATGTAATGTGCAGCTCTTTTGTGTTTTTGTAGTATAGTTTATTCAGGTTGTTTTGAGCATTTTTGTCCTCAGTAACTGTAGCTGTACAACTGCTACCAGCTTACATCACCAGCTTCTGTGAGGCACCAAGTGTGGGATATCTGGATCATATATTGCTATACACAATGTCTATTACAATAACTGACATCACAGCACCAGTTTCATTAACCCGCAACAGAAACGACGCACGTCTCCCAGGAATCCCAGCGTCAGCTGGTGACATTTCACTCCAGTCACACTCTTTCCTTTTGTGTTGATTGGCCAGCTACCAGTGACTCACAGCCCTGCACTATGTAGCTTCAGACAATACCCTATGACTTTTCAGACTGGCTGCTCTCCGATCCCAGTCCACTCTGATAGCGAATGACATCATGCTACAAAAATACAGTGTTTGTTGTGTGGTTGAGTTCAGAAAGAATGAGTAAAATAAATCTGTCACTTATTAAATGATACAACTTTGATATTTAAATCTTCATTTTTTAGTACTGTTTAAAAGAAGCAGGCAGCAAATGCAACTATAATGAAGCCATCAACCAATGTCTGCTCTTGTGTTGCAAACCTTACTGAATCCAATCAGTTCAGTTTTCTTAGAGGAGTTTCACCAACTGGTAGCATAAACTGAACTAGACTGCAACATTTTATGAGTAGAGTCGAATTGGAAAGTGTGTAATTGGCTTTATTTCTGTCTGTATGAGTAGATTGAATTGATTATTTCTGCATACAGATCGGATGTGTTTTTTAAAGTTCTTGAGATTACATTTGTTATAAGTTTGTGCAATCTGAAGGAACTCAATTGAATTTAAGATGTTGGTTTTCAAAACATGGATGTGTTTGGTTCAAATTGATGTAAGACCAGCACAAGACACCTTGTGGCACAGGACTTCTTTTACTGAAAAGTCTGGGATGAAATAGAATTAATTGTCTTCCCACATTAAGGGTGGCTGGTGTCTATGTCCTGCAGTCTTTGAGGAAGAGGTGAGGGTACAGTCTGAACAAACGGCCAAATCATGACAAGTCATAGCGATGTCTCACTGTCAACCCGTTGTTAAAAAGATGCGCACAGTAATTTTATTGTGTTTGCAGGATTTCTAACCCATCAGAGTGAAAAGCAGTGCCACCAACAGTTTTGATATAATAGCAAAAACTGCAGTGTGAGTTTTGTTTGGTGAGTTCCAGCTCCTAATACAGCGATGGTGTGAACTGAAGGAAAATGTTCCGAGATTCTCATTCTGAGCAGTTCTAAATCAAGAAGATTAAAAACCTGAAAACACGAGGACAATATATTTCTTGAGAATAAATTAGTATTATTATAAGGGGAAGTTCTTCATTTAACATTTAATTTCCGTTTAGGGTCAATGAAGTAATGTTACTTTGAGTGCAATTAGAGCAAAATAGTCCTTATAACAAAATACATATTTCCCTGTCCCAAAGGTCTGCTTGGATGCTATTTTGAGGCAGGATATAATAGTTGAAGTGTTGTTTTCGTGCTCTGCATATCTACATCATCTAACATTGGGCCAGCTGAATGGACGCTAACTTCCCTTAATGCTCTCATCAGGTGTATCTGTTTAGAGACTAAGATGCTAAAGCCTGTGGACGGTATGTATTTATCAGGAAAGTAAAGTCTCTGGGAATTGCAATTTACATCAACTGTATTGTAGTTTAATATTTTCAAGAAAATATGCAGCTCTAATTTATATTTAAATCCTCAAAATTTCACATTTTTCTTTTGTTTTTGTACTAGATTTATATCTGTTTAGTACATGTAAGATGCTTCCTGTTGGTGCTTTTCAAACGACAGCCGATGACAAATTAAGGTCAGCTCCCACAATGTTCAAATTCTTTTAAAAACAATGCAACTGCTTTAAAATGTGTGCCAGAAATAACAATAGTCAGCAAGATGTTTGATATTTCTGGCACAATAGATCTGTTAATGTTTGTAGCTTTTTAGTTGACATGTTTTGCCTGCTGTCTGAGAAAAGACTGAGTCACAGTTTCTCAGAGTCTCGTGTGTGTCTGCCATCTGCAGTGTCTCCTCTGTGGTGCAGACAGAATGACTCATTATCAGTTCCCTTCCTGATCTTTATGGCTTCTCATAGCTTGCATATATTCTGTGCTGTAAATCAATATTGCGAGAGTAGTTCAATGACACGCCTGTCTGTTGTGTTTTCGGCTTCAACCTCAACTGAGGCTATAAACTTATAATATAGCAGAACACATAACTGAAACCTTAAGCAAATTGCCAGAGGAAACTGCTGCACATCATAGTCTTCCCAGTGGTTTGTAATTACAGTGTTGTGGATCTTTTGGTCAAACCTGTATTCTTTTTTTAACTCGATACAAAAACTGTTTCCTCTGTGTGAACAGGCTCTGCAGTGACAACAATGAGAATCTGTTTGTTGGAGAAGTGTGTGAGCTCGCCAACACAAAGAGGAAGAAGGAGTTCTACAATAATAACACCAAATCCCAGTGTGAGTTTCAGACACTGTGTGGACTTAGTGGGGAGTCCGTGGAATGAAAATTAAAGGTCTTGTGCATAAAGGTGCACAAAAGTAAGATTTGAATGCTGAATGCTTGTCAAGATGTTTGTCATGGAATGACAAACATCTTGTAGTTTTACAGGTTTCTCTATAGTTATCAGTACCCTGAGAAAAGATGTGTAAAGAGGATCAAATGAACTATTCTTTTCTTATAATAACATAATCTCACACTAAAAAACAAATGTAACTCTTAATGTAAGAACATATATTCGAGAGGTGAAATATTTCTGCCAAAACACCAGTAGGAACTCTGCTGGTAATATTTTTTACAATCCACCTTTTTCCAGTATGTTGGCACTTGGTCAACTCAGACCCCACCTGTGCTTTAAATTTCCATTAAACTAAACTTAAATCAGTAAGCTGTGTAGACTTTTTTTTTTTCCACCTCCAATATCTTCTTTCTCATCATGCATGGGGACCACACAGTCTGTTTATTGGTTTAGAGAAGTAGGTCTCTGTCATCTTGATTAAATTTACTTTAATTTATGAATTGTTAAGGGTTTCAGTAAGCGTATCACCAATTATTTTTGTTTTAAAAGATGTTCTTTTATGGATTTTTTCAAACAGAATGAATATTCGCAAATGAAATGTTTCTATATTTTTCTTATCTAAGATTATGTTTTTGTAGTAGAAGGTTTTTTAGATATCTTTACCAAGGGTATGAAAAATATTGTGTGCCAATATAAATAATTGTTGTTCCAGAACATCATTGTGAAGATCTGCATCTCGCACGATGAAATAAACACAAGAAAATTACTAATAATGAGTCAATTAAAGTATTCTGAAATTTATTTAAGTAGCATGTGATCATTTTTTTTTAACAAAAAACTCATAGTTTCCCTTCAGAGGTTTTGATGTGCAACAGAAAAACTGTTAACATTTATGTTTTCTGTCTTAGTTGTTTTTAGAGATAAATGGATCTACGTGCAGAAAGGAAGCACGAAAGAAGTGAGTCCTGAAAACTTTGAATTGTTACGTTTTTGTGTTGGACCTTGCTGCTTGTGTATACAACAGAATGTAATTTTCTCACCTTTGCTTTATGTTTTCTTTGTTCTTTGCCAACAGCGACATGGCTACTGCACACTCGGGGAGGCTCTCAACCGATTAGACTTTTCCAGTGCTATCCAAGATTTGCGAAGATTTAACTATGTTGCAAAGGTGCGCAATGACTATCACCTATAGTCAATCAGTGTTTTATTTCATTACCTGTACTGGTGTATTTTCTTACTCTTTAGATCTCTCCTTCTGTTTTCTGCAGCTTTTTCAGCTGATAGCCAGGTCTCAGTTAACGTCTTTGAGTGGAGCTGCCCAAAAAAACTATTTCAATATACTGGAGAAGATTGTACGAAAAGGTAAGAGGACGAGACACTTATACTCAAGTATAGAAACACTTGCTATTTAAAACATAAACACATCTGCTAGTTGCTTTATATCTGCACTGCATTCAGAGCAGATTACTCCAGAGACAGGCTAATGTAAACGTTCCCGTTAATCGTAGTAGACGAGAGCAATCTGCGTCTAAATTTATGTCAGTTTTGGTTGCAGTTTTTGTTAGTCACAATCACAACAGATGCAATAAAGTGATCAAATTTTAAATAAAGAGCTCCAGGCCCTGACTATGACAATTTTCTTCTAAAAACTTTAAGAACAACTGATCAACAGAACTATGCAGAAAAGCATTTTAATATAAATCATAATTATTACTAAAGGAACACATTAAATCTTCAGTTTCTATTAGAAATGAAAAATAAACAGCATTGGGACTCCATGATCGAATATACATTTATTTGTCATCTCCCTACATCCCTGCCCCAAAAATCATTATATTTAGACACAACTTAAGCATTTTATTTTGTTAGAAAAATATCAGGAAAAGCACATTGAGAAACAGGATGAAATCTACCTTGTGTGACATCCCTGATGTTGGCAGCTAAGGAGGGTGTTTTATTCCCTTTTTATATTTCTATCAAAATTATCAGCAATTTTAGCAGACAAACTGCTCTTGCCTTTGAGATTGGAAAGCTATTGGTCCTGTTTGTAATTTACATAATGATGTATGTGTGAAGTGTACGGTAGTAGTTTGGTCAATAGTACTGTACCTTTTGAATGAATCATTTTATTGAATTTTTTTTTGGTAACATTTATAGATGTTTGTTTGTTTTTCCACCTTGGCTTTAGTTCTTGAGGACAACTATAATCCACGCCTTGTTAAGGAGCTTCTGCAGGACCTGAGCTCCACACTCCACAGTCTGACCATCCATTTTGGCAGGTGTGTCCTCGTGGGCAATGTGAACATCTGGTTGAGTCGCCTGGAGAACATTGTTAAATGGCAACAGGAGCTCAACAATATGGAGATCCCAAAGGTAAACTCAAAAGAAACATTTTATATTCAGTTATAGCTGAGTTTTGGCAGGGCAGTCATTACCCTACAAATCCATTTGTAACTGTGTTGATTGTTTTTATAGTGCGAAGTAGATAAAGTTTTCACTTCAAGTCTTAGTCAATTTTTGTGCTGATTGTTTCCATAGCAATTGTACACAGGGATGTCTTTCAACGACCTGCCGCTGCACATGCAGAACAAAATCCTCTGTAAGTTATCCGACGCCTGTGACATCATCAACCTGGGTCAGGCCACGCCTACGTTGCACAGCCTCAGTGAAAACAGGACGCTCTGGAAGAAACTCTGTCAGTTTCACTTCTCAGACAAACCGGTGAGGAAGTTATATGTTTATGTCACCCAAGTTGAAGTTGGAATTTCACATTTAATTGCTTAAACTAGTTAAAAGTTGCTGTGACGGTTTATAAAGCATGCGTTTTACATGTTGGCCACTAGAGGGCAGTGTTGACAAAATTAAGCTTACTCTTTCATCTGGGAAATACAAGTGTACTGAAAAAGGAGCACCACGGGAAGATTGGTGTTAATTATGAGTTGCCCCATTTGTAATTACACATTGATCTCCTGTGATATTAAATGTTTGCTCTATGCTTCCTGTTCTGCTTATGGGCTTCCACTGCTCACCGCAGTTTTGTAGGAATTTGGGTCTAACCAGGAGTGACAACGTGGACTGGAAGCTGATGTACTTCACCCTGCAGAAGCACTATCCCATGAAGGAGCAGTACGGCGACACGTTGCACTTCTGCAAACACTGTAGCATCCTCTTCTGGAAGGTAAACAAGACAAGCAGCCCATCTGTATCTGCCTCATCTCAGGGATTGGGTTTTTAAAAAACACTGAGTTGGTGATAAATTAAAATTAGAATGTTGCAGATAGCAAGTTAATTTAAACTACATAACATGCTTTATCACAATATAAAATATTTCAAAATTTGAAAGACATTTTGTTGCTTTTTAATAGCGACATATTTATAAATAACTTTAAAAAATTATTCGTCGTTCATTTCGCCTATTTAAACATGTATCTAAATCTTAAAATATTTTAGATGTATGTAATGTTTGTCACTGTTCTAATGTGAAATGGTTTCAAATAAAATAATAGTTTGCTTATATTACTGAAAATACACATAATCGATCATTTTGACCAATCAAATTTTGTTTTAAGCATCATTAACTCTCAGTCCTCATTCATTGTCCCTTATGAATTGAAAAACAACATGTTTTGTTTATTAGTTTTAAAAATGATCATTTCAGAGGCTATATTTTAAGTAAATTTTCTCTTGTCTTGAGTTTGTTTATACTGCACAGATGGAATTGGTGCTCAAAATAAAGTAAGTCCGTGGTGTTTAAAGTACAGATTTTAAGTGTCTGTGAATCAAGTGTTTTTTCTCAGCTTTTTACCAAAGGTCTTGGTCATATGTTTGCTGAAGATAAAACCAAGGTGAAAATCTGTACAACTGTTTGTTTTTCCTGGAAATCTCCAAAGGCTGACCTTCGGGATCAAAAGTTCAAATATTTTATTTTCAAAAGTAGAAGAAAGAAATTCTGTGTTGCTTTTAACCGTCCATAAAAATGTAGTTTTTGATGTTTGTGTGATGAAGTGAATCACAAACATCGGCACACGTGAGCTCTGCTAATAATCCTAATCCTTGTTAGTCGTTAGAGTCATGGATTTTGTGAACTTGTGTGCTCACGTGTAGAAATATCTTATTTCCAAACAATTATTTTCGGCCCCACTGCCCCCAGGTATTGAAATATCTTTGTGTACTCCCTGAACTGATGGATTTGTTTTTTCTGCAGTTCGAGTGAAATTACTTGGGAAATATTTCTTGAATTTGCAGAAACATACAGAACAGTATTTAGAAGGAACAATAACACTGAGTGAGACCGTTTTCCTTCTTTGGAGCAGTTGTAACTTTCCTCATCAGCTCCTCCCTGTATGGTTTAACTTCTTCCTTCTCTGTATCCTTTCCCTTGCTTGCCACCCTTCCTCCCTGCCTTTTCTCCTGGTCCCCCTTTTCCCTGACTCCTTAAGGATCGCCATGTGGCTTTGTTCCTCAAGGTACTCCGTGTCCCATCATGCCTTTTGTTCTGCCTGTTCTGTTCTCTGTTGATCATATCATGATTTATCTGTTTTCATGAGTGGAGCTTTTTTGCGTGATGTTCCAGGTTTCTCTTGATGTCATCGTGTTTATCAGAAGTGTTTAGTAAACAGTGGCGTTCTTTTCGCTGTGTTCTTATCTTTTCACTTTACCAACTTGTTTTTGTTAGATCTCAGTTTAAAAAAGCTGTCAGCTGCCTCGTAATCTAGCATAAATACAAAGATAAATGTTTGTGTCTGCATGCCAATGTCCAAATTTGGTTTATGGTAACTCTTACTAGTTCTACCACTGTATTTATTTAATTTATTCCTGTATACTATTCGATTAGCTGCAAATTGAATCATATTTTAAGTTATAAATGAAAAAAAATTATTATTTCTGAAAAGACTGACACCTTTTATATATCTGCACAAAATTTCCTCTTTTTTTCTGTAGCAAAAACTAACAAGAGAATTTCTGAATATAATACTGTTTTAAAAGATTGTTTCATTTTCTTCAATAAATTGTAGGCTTTTGCACCCAACAGTCAATACAGTAATGTAGACTGGCCATTATTTGAATCATTTCAGATCCAACTGATTTAGATGTGTTCAAGTGGCCTCTTTACTTATTTAAGGTGGTTTTGTGGTGAAGCATGTAGGAAAGAAGTTTATGATTTTTAATATTTGTTGACAAAAAAACTTCGAGTTTTCTATTGAAAACTCTAGAAGTTTTTTACTGCACTTTAGGAGTGCAGTAAAAACATGAAGCGTACCCTCATGATTATGAAAAATGTTATTGATGCCTCTGTAAAAAATAATTAATTTTATATAACAGTTGAGTAAACCTATTTTTAGCGAATGTGTGCATTGCGATTACCTTCTTTCCTGGTTACCTGTCCTTCTCACATTCTCCTTGCTGACTGCTCCTCAGGACTTTGGCCACCCGTGCACCGCCAATGATCCTGACAGCTGCCTGATGCCCATTTCTCCGCAGCACTTTATCGACCTCTTCAAATTTTAAACCTTCCATGTTGTTGTCCATTACTCTCTTTGAGTGTGTTTTTTTTAAACACCTTGTTGTTGTTTACCCAAATAAAAAAGGGCTTAAATTGTATGAAAAAAAAAAAATTCATCGCACAAGTATTTCCAAACATAGGAAGGATACAAGTGTGTGTTTTGTTTTTGTTTGTTTGTTTGTTAGTTCAAAACCTTAAAATATATTTCATGTTTCAGCACAGATGTTGGTTTTGAAGGCAGAAAAAGGCTTCTCTCTATAGAGGGAATTCCATTATGTAAATATATAAAAGGAAAACAATATAATGATGGAATTTCTTGTGTAAAACATGTTTCAGCCTGATGTTGGTAGCTTAATATTAATCGATTGGATGTGTAAAGATTTACAGAGCGCTAAAAGAAAAAAAAAAGTTTATTCAGTGAGGTTTAATTGCATCCTGATCTGTTTGTTTCTAGTGGCATTTTTATACAATAACAGCTCGTTTGTCATGTTTGACTCCATTTACAGACCGTCTGTCCTAGTCAATGTAAGCTGTGTTGAGTGTGCACGTTTTCTACTGCTGTTAGGCATCTGATGTGGCAAACCGAAAAATTATAAATGACTGTTTTAAGAGGGAAAAGACTTTTGTAATTCTCTTCCAACTTTTGTAACTTCCCTTTACCAAACCATACTGTTGAAGGTACTGTTGTGATTTTTACAGTGTGGCAACTAGATATGAATTAATTAAAGTTATTTCTAAAAACTGCTTGATTTTCTATTTTTCCTTCTTTTGGTTTGGTTTGATGCAGATGTGCTGAGGTTTTATAGTTCAGATTAATCTCTGATTTTGACAAAAGCATGCATGGCGTGGACTGATGATGGAAGGTTTATATACTTTTTTTTTTTTACATGTGGAAAGCTAAAATAAAATTAAGATTTTCCTGCAAAGGAATAAACAACTTGGTAAACTTCATGTTCACACAACAGAAAAAAGTTGTATCAGGATGCATGTCAGACCAACTGTTCTTTAAGAAACATGACCCAGCACTTTTATTGAATATATACTGTAGGCATCACAGGGAGTGCTGTGTATTGTGCCTAAATTTATAGCAAGTAAGTTGAACATCTTAAAAGAAGAATGAAACATATGAATGAAATGAATCCTTCTGAACTTAGTTTTCTCCCACATTTGTCCTTGAAGTCAGTCCATTGTATTGAAATTCAAAGCAAATATATATTTATATTCTATGTAGGCACGCAGTAAAGTCGAATTAATGTTAGTTTGCATTTTAACTTAGTTGAGCTTTGTATATTTTCCCAAACATTGAAGCAAACTATGGCACTATTCTTTCCTCAATTGTCAGATCGAGTGTGGAGATTTACCAAATTTGCAAGACTTAACTGTGCTTTTTATTGAGGACTGAAAGAATGTTCTATGATCATTTTAACAAAGCACCAATCTCCACAGTCATAATATGAAGACATGTAGAAAGCCTTAAAGAAGCAAAGCCTTCAGTAAAGAACAAAGGACCCTAGGAAGGAAAGGACATAGACACAAGGAATAACAGTGTGCCAAATAAATGAAGTGAGAGATGGGTAAGAAAGGAATGATATGAGCAAAAGAGGGAAGAAAGAAGGAAGTATATGATGAAGAAATAAAGGAATAACACAAGGAGGAAAGAAGGGTTAACAACTTCATCCATACTGTGAGGGAACATTGCGTAATCACTAGTGGTGTTACCTCTACCTCTAATACAGCTCCAGAACTTGAGATGAGAAAACATATCCAACCACCTTTGACATGGTTATTGATTTGCTTAACTTCAAAGACACACACACACTGTTGTTTCAAAATATGTTTTTTTTTTTTTTTATGATTGCACAACCCGTTTCTGAGCTTTTAAATTAAGGCTTCAGACAGTTTCAGGGTGCCGCATTTGTAAAGAAAAGATGTAAAAACTAGCTACATAAACTCTCAGTAGTACAACAAGCTTGCATAATATTTGATTGTCCCGTTGGAGCGAGAAATTATCTTCTTTCCTGTTGGCAAAAATTGCGCATTCCAAAAATGAAAACGCAAATTTTACAGTAGATTAAGGCTTTCATTTCAACAGATTTAGCATTTGATAGTGATTCACAAACAAAAGTCCTTTAAAAAAAACAACAAAAAAAAATAATTTTCTTCCAACCTAAAAACCTTACACGTAATATTTAAGGATTAGAGTAGCTTCCTGGCAATATGATGCCATTATTCCAACTTATTGCTAGATAAGTTGGAGCCCTAGTTGGAGTTTTTTTTTTTTTTTTTTTTTTTGCTGTAACCATCATGTCCCTCTTGAAGGACCAACACCACATTGCTCAAAATGAATGAATAAAGCAATTAATGATTAAAATGTCTTGTAGTAAAATTAACTTATCATTTTGGGGAAAAGTTAAAGGACAATACCACATTATAGAAACACAAGACCTACAAATATTGAATGTATGAACCACAAATAAATAACAGTTTGGATTTCTATTGTTTTTTTTAAGCATTTCCTGACAAAAAAAAAAGAAAAAAAAAAAAACTTTTGAAGCTATACTTCTCTACAACAGATAGGCACTCCAACATGTGGATGATGACCCTCCAGATATACATGCATTCTTAGACGCTTTCTGCTCGGTTTCTTTATTTTTACTGCTTTTAATTACTTACTTCTGATTTCAGACATGGAAATAACTTTCATACAGACGCGAACAAAATTAAAAAGGAAAAGTTGTAAAAATTATGACATACAGCGGACCCCCAACTATTCGTGGTTCAGTATTTGCTGAAAAATGTTGGCCTCTGTAGTAGTGCTAGGATGGTTTCCACTGTGCACATTAAGGTATATTATGTGTTTGAACTGTTAAAAAAGGCAGTTATAAGCGCTTTTATTTTTTTTTAGAGTATTCGCCGGCAGAAAACACCCTTGAATACCAGGGAGAGGGGCAGGGGGTCCACTGTATGCCCTTTAATGCTCTCAATAGACACAAGTAGGAGAATAAGAAATCCTGGCATCTACTGGCCACTACTGATATAGCAATTTAAGGCACTGCCTCTTTAGTTTTCTTGTGTGACAGTCCTTCTGGAGTTAGACTAGAAAGATTCAGAAATATGGTACAGATTGTCTACTGAGCAAAACAATGCTACTGTTTAAATCCTGCCCATGGGGTCTCTGACGCGATCCCTCTGCTCATTCTGCTGATGCCAGCCAGCTTGACCTTGGCACGGGACGTCCACCTCACTGCAGCTGCTGGGTCATTGGAGTCCATCAAGTTGGCATAGCGAGAGGAGTCCTCCTCAAACCCCTGACCACCCCACGAAGGAATTTCCAAGGGAACACTTAAGGAGTCAGGAGGAAGGGACAATGCCGACTCCCCGTTCTGACCGTTCTCAATGAGGACTTCGTCAGGCACAATCTCAGAAACAATTGCCAGCCGTGGAGGCTCCCAGCCCTCCATCTTCTCCAGTTTTTTGGCAGGCGAGATTTGCCTCATCGTCATTGTAACACTGTCCCAGAAACAGTGCCCCTTTTCCGGCTTGTCCTTCTTCTCCTTCTCACCTTCCTTGAGCTTTTTGTTGGACCTTTGAAGAAACAGAGAAAGGGAGAGAGAGGTCAAAACGTGAAGTTAGAGGGAACGTTGTGGACCGCCTGTATTGTCACCATAAATAGAACTGACTGGCTCGAGGAACTGGTGTTTATCAGAGATTTCAACACAGGAGACCGGAGTGTTCCCCACACACTGGGCCATTATGGAGAAATTCCTTTATGTTTGTCAAAACAAGGTCATTAATAAAGGTTTTCCTGTTCATACATGTTCCACTTGCTCAGTTGGTCTGAAAGATAAAGTCTTGTAAAGGCTGACATGTAAACACATCCAAGAGGCTGGGTGTAACTCTGTTTTGTCAAGTTGAAACTGTAAATGCTTTTGCTCCTTACACTTGAGCAGTAATGACTGAAACACTGATATCCTGAATACATTTTTATGCACAGTTTTTGTGCATAAGTTTTTGTGAGTTTTTGTAAATGAGTAAGAATGCAAGAAATTACAAGTTGTTTTTGTGTGTATAATTTAATAAGAAATCTTTTGCTCTTTAGTAGCTATAGATGACATAAATATATATTTTTAGGGAACATCAAAATTACTGCTACTAATCCATAGTTTTTGCTATAATTTATAACATGTAGAAAAGGTTATCAGATAGATTTTCTTATAGTATTTTAAATAGTTCTCATCAATAGTTGTCCTGGCTTTCTGAAAATCTATCAATGTTTGAAATTAGACTTTGGCTGATTTTTTAGCTAATTTTCAATCCAGTGCTTGACTTTCTTTTTGTTTAAGCAGCTTTACTCTGAACTGCTGATGTTTTTCTTTTTTAGGCATAAGCAATAATCCTTAACTAACTGGACAAACCAGAACAAAACATGCCATTTCACAAAGATCCTCTTTAAAACAGGACAGTTGGGCAATACAAAAGCAGTCTGTTTTGATAACATCATTTACTTCAATTTCTATAGCTGAATCTATGAAAAATACCACAAATAATTAATGGGAAGGAATGATTTTTCTTCCAACAAAAATACATTTTTGAAAATGTATAATACAATAGATGATTAGTTGAATGATTCTGACAGAGGTTTTATGTACAGGTTTCATCTTATTTGTCAAAAAAAAAAAAAAAGATTTTTTTTTTTCTCCTGCCTTCCTTCCTTCCTAAATTTTTAAAACAGGTTGGGTGAAGAAAAAGGGGTGCTAAAATCCAAACAAACTGTAGAATACCTTAAAGAATGCTGTAAAACTATTTGTTAAAAATTACAAAAAAGAAAAAGTACAAATAAAAGATCTGCCATGAAAGTGTTATTGAAGTTTATTCAGTTTGTCCTAATTAAGAAATTACAAGTGCACACTCACACTTTGCGCTCTGCCACCTTCACCCCAGACAGCAACAAGTGCTCGTCATCCTTAGAGGACAGCATCTTTTTCTCCTTCCTCTCCTTCTTTGACATCATCTTTTTCACCTTTGCCTCCTGAAAACAAAAAACATTGATAAAAAAGGAGATTTGATTTTGTACATCACAGCTTAAAAAAAAGCATTTATATGTGTTAAATGTTAGTTGTCTCTATTGCCTTATTTTGCTTGATTTACTCTCCCTGCAGAAAGATGTCAAAGTGAAAACATGATAGGAATGCAAGGAAGAACCATTCGTTCAGCCTGACAGTTGCTCATATTTTGGAAAATACTTGGTGAAGCTTTTTGAGTGCGTTCCAGTGGGAGAAAACTCCTGATCTGCTTCGCAATTCCTTCCTGTGTTTCATACATTCCTTATCAGCAAAGATGAAGCAAAGTTTTGACTTCCTTTCTTGCCAATGGAGAACTCCTAATCTCAGCTGTCAAGGTCTCGCCCTCTACTCCTCCTCCTCACATTCGTGCCGGCCTGCTCCCTCAGCGCAGAAAGGAATATTTGATTAATGTGTTTAACCTCTTTAAACCGCTCCTGTTGTTTCTTTATTCTGAGGTCAGGTTAAAACTCTAAACAAGGTGCACAATGTAGATCCGTTCATGTTCTGGACAGGAAGTTGCCTCAGCTGCTACAACAAGCAAGTGGCTTGTTTGTCCAAGAACGCATTCTTTCCTCAAACCAAACAGGGACACCTTCAATCAGCTCTGTCACCGGATAAGGCTTCAGAACGCTGCAGCTAAGATTAAACAAACGTCCACCAGTAAACAGGCCCCGCATGTTTAACATTTGTTCAGCACGTCTGAGAACAGAATGATTCTGTTCATGTTCTTCTTGTCTATAAATGAAGAAACAAGTACAATCCTCTCACTTGCATGATTAACATATCCTGAAATAAATATTTAACCTCTCAGTCTAAGCTCCTTCAGGATCAGGTTTCTGTCTTGCCTCTATTGTTTCGCACCAGCTTGTTTCTACAGTAAAATAAAGCTTCTCTTCAGCCGTTTGAGCTCTAAAGCAAAGGAACCAGATATGCCAAACCAGAGGAGGTCCTTCTTATTGGACGTGAAAGTGTGTGCAGCTGAATTCCACTCACATGCATGCACATACAGTGGCTAAACTATTCTCTGTCCATCTCGCCGGCCAAAAGGAGCTCCTTGGCTTGCTGTGGGCGAAGGGGAGAATTACCTGCAGCTCCACAAACAATCCAGCTTTTATTTACCAGATTTGCGACATGAAAGCTAAGGGAGGCGTTACGCATTTTTAAAATACTCAATTTTACTTTTTAAGATATGAGTCAAACAACTGTAGATGTATTTATGTTTGGTGATGCAAATCAGCATTTGGAATTTGGGACTAAGTGAAACAATATTTCAGAACTGATGTCTTATCAAACTAAATATTTTCTTCGTAGCACATCTACAAACGCTGAATTTGAAGACAATAATCATCACAAATTCATGCGTACATAATTATCCTTTTCATGAAATTTTCTGCCATTATTTAAAACTTGACATTTTGACACTGTGGATTTAATGCACTCAAAATGCAGAGGAAACACCATCAAAAATGCTGCAGCTAATGTGCCTTGCTCAAATATTCTTCATTTTCATATTTTATTAAGTTACAACCATAAACTAATGTATTTTATTAAAATGTATGTGAATGGAGCTAAACCTGTCACAAAAAGCAATTAATAAACTAATCGCACAATGAATTAAAATGATCTTGATAATTTACATTCTGATTATTAATATTTTCTTAAGGGCGATTTTGTTTACAGAGACATAATAATCCATTTTGTTTATGGTTTCAGCTGTGTGTGGTTTTTAGTTCCATACTATTTCTCATTTTTGGTGGTTATGTTTTATTTTGGATATTTAAAATATCTTCCAATTCCAGGGTGGAGTGTTCTGTACAAAATTGAGGCTTATTATTCTTTGAGAGGGTAATCTTGCATTATTATGCCATTGCCAATATATTACTGAGAAATGGTTTCAAAACAATAATTTTATCATTTATCACAACAATATCTGGGACAGTATATGGTCCAGCAAACCGTAGTTTCGTGACAGGTATACTGCATAACTTGAAATGACTGAAGGTTCACTTTATAGCAGATTAAAGACTATAAGCATATCCCCAAAACTACAGTGGAATGGCTTAGATAAAAGCCTTTTCAGATGTTAAAGTCTGACAATCTGTTGCCAGACTTAAAAGACAACTGATGTTGATTAATGCTCTCCACCCAGGATGACTGATTTGAAGCTCTGTTGCAAAGAGGCAAAAACTTGACTCTCTGGAAGAGCAACGTGAGTAGAGACATCGATAAGACTTCAGCTATAGACCGCTCAGCTCCAGTAGAAAAAAATGAAAACATCCATTTCTTAAATTAAAAAAAGAATACTTCAATATCCAAAAAGTTTGTGGTTGTGATGTGACAATATGTGAAAAACTTCAATATGTATAAATATTTGCAAGACATCAGTCGTTTACACAAATGTTGCCACAGTGTAGATTTTGCATCAGTAAAAAAAAAAAGAAAAAGTCACTATTTTGAAACCCTTTTTGGACAAAAGCCCAAATAATTATCTTGTAAGCACTGAGGAATTAAACTCCTTCCAACCCACAACCTCTTCCAGGACTCCATGACCACTTTCTCTGTCCTAGTGTGAGCATAAAACAACTAAGCATTTAAGAGTTATAGCCATTCACACCAACCAAACAGCCGGTGGCTATTTTCAGCTTTGTTTTTCCTCCGCAGCAATTGTTCCAGTCAAAAGAACGAGGCTCCTCAAAAGAATGCTGCATTTCCTTCCATTCTACCCCCTCCACCTCACCAACAGGACACATCATCAAATATGTGCTTCCAACGAGGATTGCACTTAGGAGCTTGAGGTCAAATGCGGCAGCAGACCAGAGTTCAGAGACAACACGGCACCCTGTGTTTGACTTGCAGTCAATCTTCACACATGCAGACAACCACACCTCTGGGTGAGGACTCGTTGTCAGCACAGAATATGAGATGATACACATCTCTCATGAACTGGGTGATGAGAGACAATCACCTGCTCACAGAGAGGCCGACGTGTTGTCAAAACGCCTCAGAAATAAAACATTTAAAAGGCACGAGGATAAAATCAGGGTTTCTATGCAGCTGGGAAAGTCTGGAATCTCAAGCTCAGTATTTTCCCGGTCTGGATATGTTTAGAAAATGAAAAGAACAGTATGGACCACTATAATTTTATAGATTTTACTCATTATCCAATTGTCTATAAGTTGTCTTTCCTTCCATCTCTCTTTCCTTTTTACTTCCTTCTTTCCTTCCTGACTTTCTTTATGGTGTGCTTAGTTCCTTGTGTGCTACTTTGCTTCCCAAGATGTGTCCTTTCTTTTTTTCCCTGTCTTGTGTTGTTCCATCACTGCAAAACAAACTGGTCAATGGTTCATTATAAATGTTCAGAGAGAATTTTTTTCTTCCACTCTTTGCACTAAAGACCAAGAAGGTGGTGAGAAGGAGTCATTATTTCCAGTGAAACAAGTTTTATATGGACACGAGGTGAAATGACATGCAATGAAGAAGCCATTATTCCAAAAGCATCAAAAAAAGGCCGATCCCAGTGTGGAAACAACTCAGAGAAAAATAACTTATTTTCTGGGGATCTCATGAAACTAAAATAGAAATGTTTGGCCATTATGTCTGGCATTTAGCAAACAGAAATAATTTTTGTGATCCTAACAGACCTAAAGCTGGATATCACTGTGTAAAAATCTGTTTTCAACTGTGTGTTAGAAATGTTGATATCTCCAGCTTGTAATCATAGAGTAACATGAACATTGATAACTTTAGTACCCTAAATCAATACTAATATGAGAACACTGTATACAGTCAGCAAAACTGATAGGGTGATTTAAAACAGCAGCAATGTTAAAAGACATCTAGTAAGTAACATAAATGACATCACCGATGACAACATGTTTGCCAGAGGTAAAGAACAACAGCACAATATGCAAAGATAGGGGCGATAGCTGGTTTGTTTACAGATAAACACTGCGGCCTCAGCAGTTCTCTCACCCTGTCCCACAG
This sequence comes from Girardinus metallicus, assembly GCA_903067095.1. NCBI lineage: Eukaryota > Metazoa > Chordata > Actinopteri > Cyprinodontiformes > Poeciliidae > Girardinus > Girardinus metallicus. The sequence continues at coordinate 37,264 of CAEGAE010041338.1, forward strand.
CCTTAACTCTGTGGGACAGTGTGTGCTCAGAAGAGACTGTCTGACCCAGTTTGGACATTATGAATTTACCAGCCCTGATGTCATTTTAAAAGTTTCGATCCTTTTGGCAACGTAAGATTGTGTCTGCTGGTGATGCTGCAGGGATGTGTGTGAAGAGATAAGAGACCAAATGTTTCGTCCGTACCATCAGTCAAAGCTAAAACAGTTTGAACTGCATGTATGTTTGGAAGCTGATAGTATGTTTTTAATCGTTGCAACGTGCAAGCAGCTGTGATGTTGCCATGTACCTTGGCTACTGCAGTGCCAGCATCCTCCTCCTCTTCCTCTCCCAGGTCTTTGTCCTGCAACACACACAGACAGACAAACACAGTCAGAGACAAAACACCAACAGCCACCCAACAAACCAGCTTACACCATTTACGTTATGCTGCAACGATGGCGTGTGTGTTTGTTTTAGGAGTGTGTGCACATTTTCCTGTGAAAGGGAAGGCAACTGCTGGAAGATAAACACAGTTTTCAGAGGGCTAGATGGAGGCACAGCTGGAGGAGTAGGGAGGATACGAGGAAACCACCGAACTCCGAGGCCAGATTTAAACAAAGGACAAAGAAAATAAACCTTCACCTTGGGCATGTATGCTGCACTGTTGGGATTTGAGGATTATTTTGGTTCAATTGTGTTTGATAACTCAGACTGATTTTCCCTTTTAACCTCATCTTATTTTGAAATTTCTATAGTGTTTTCATTTGATTGTTCATTTAAAATATTTGTTAAAAGTTCCAATGTCTTGTCTATTAAAACAGCTCATGATGAATACCTACAAATCAATGCAAAGCAACGTGCTAAAGAAAAGAACTGCTTCAACCATGAGGCACTGTAGCATGGTGTTAATGGTTGAGGCTGCTGCTGGTGGTGTAATGGTCTGGGTATATTTTCTTGGCACACTTTTGTTCCCTTGGTTCACTAAGCAACATATCACAAAATTCAAATCATTTTAAACTTGCTTCCTGCACATGACAATGAGTTTATTGTTCTCCAACTGCCTCCAGAGCCACCAGCTCTCAATCCAACAGAGCACCTTTGGGGTACAAGATAGATGCCAATATGGACCTAATCCCTGATGAATGTTCCTGAAACCTTGTTGAACTTATACTACAAAAACTTAAGGCAGTTCTAAAAACAAAAAGACAATCAGATAGTAGCAAGGTGTTTGACTTACAGCCCCAATGAGAAACTTATTTCCTAAATGTGACCAGTCATGTTCCATTTTTCTGTTTAGATAACTAAAATGGTTTACATTTTACAAATTGTTTTGTTTTATTGACACTTTACATTGACTCTGGCCTTTTAGACACTATTTCTGCTAGCATTAGTCCAAATCTCTGCAACTGCACCAGTTATTTTTATTTTTTTCCAGTAATTCTCCAAAGAACAACGCAAATAAGATGTACATATAAAAAATAAGTGAAACACAAAAAACATTTTGATTGATATTAACTGTGCTTAAAGACAAATCTGGTTTAGAATCTCACCCTAGGCATTAAAAGACAGTAAATGATAAAAGGCAGGCAGTCAGAAATCATCATATGTGCAGTCAAGTCTTGAGACTCTTAAACCAAAGCCAGAACTTCTTCAAAAAGAGTCTAAACCCCAAAATCGTCTAACATCTAAGACCTCAGAGGCAGAGAAGGAGGAATAACGATGGCTGGACAAGTCTGAACAAGGTCTTTTGAGTGTGTGCCACAGAAGCTGATCAAAGAAAACACACACACACTGATTACAGATTAGGGTTAAAGCCTAAAGACATTAGCAACTTTAAGATGAGGGAGAAGGAGGGGTTATGGTGGGAGTAGTATGTTAAATATCCCTAACAAGGATCAACAGAAGTTTGTTTATTGTTTATAAAGGAGAAATGAACATTCATTTTATCTTTATGTTTTACTTTCATGTTTCAAAAGGCCATAAAGACACACCTGTACAATCAACACACACACAAAAGAAATAGTATTTACTCGCAGTTCTTAAATGCTTCACATTCTCAAATTCTGGGCACAAAGAGAGTTTCACCATCACACTGTATCACAGTGTTCAACATTTTGGAAACACACCACTGTTTAGGCACCTGGTTACAGGTTCAATACACCTACCTGGAAGAAGTCTCCATAACTACAAGTGCCTTACTGATTCAAACAATGAGCTTTGCATATGTATCACTGAGGCCTTTTTATTGAATGAACCTAATCAGGTCAACACTCAGCTACACCAAGACTGACCAGAAAAAGTCAACTTAGATAACATTATTTGTTTTTCTGGGGAAAAACCCACAGCCTGTGCCTGTGTTCAAGCCAACCGTGTATTATAAACATCTATCAAAAGCTACGTCTTTCTTCACTGTCATGGTTTGGCATCCTGTGTGCCCAGTACCAAGCAAATTACTAATAAATTCAAAAGTATTTTGCACAACTTACTAATTTCTTTCCTAAAGAAATATGTGGGTGTAGATACATTTGCTTTTTGCATACCATTTTAGTTCCCTGTTCTCACATTAAATTACTATTTTAATATTGTTATTATTAGTATCTATGATTGTGTAAGCAAACAAAGTTACAGATTCCTCCATTTAAACGCCATAAGCTTATTTGCCTCAACACCAAAATACATTTATAATTTTAAAAAGATTAACTTGAATTTAGGAGATGAGACAAATCCTCATTTAACCTAACCCTCTTCCCTTCATCAAAAGATTAACTTTATTTAATCTTCTGTTTTCCTCCTTTAAAGCCTAATGCTTCAGATGAGAGGTTGTCTTTCAGTTTAGTTCAGTTCAGTTCCAAGGTAAGCTTTCGTGATCTGAGATAGAATCACAGCGGCTTTCGCTCAGTATTCAGGTGAGATGGGCTTTAAGCTAAAGGCAAATATTCCCCTTCTTCAGGTTTACAGCTGAACTTCAATAGAGAGTGAGTGATGAAGGACAAAAACAGGCCGAGGCTGTGCAGATGGCCCAGAGCAGGATGGAGGCAGGAGGAGAATGATAGTGTCTTTAGAGTCTGTGTTTTATCTTCCTTCTTATTATCCATCTTACGGTGTTTCATCCCTTTACACATTGTCTGAACCTGTCTGCCTCCAATGTTCAGTTTTGCTCTAAAACAAACAAGCCATCTGTTCCAAAATTAATCCCTGTGACTGTTTTAACAATAAACCCTAAGAGATTATTAATAAACCACATAAGAAAGGTGAGCACTACTACCATAAATAAATGTATACTTCTGTTAGTTTAAGATGGAGAGAAAAGTATGCAAACAAAATCAGAAACCTCTACTAATTGATTAATGAAGTCAGACGTGATGGCTGCAAGGTTTCCAGAATCTGCAACTTACACTGAACTAAAGTTTTGTCATCTTACATGATGCAGATAGAAATATTTTGAGAAATCCAACATGTTGTTGTCATACTTTTCTGTTCCACATGGCCAACTACATTCTAAAAACAATCATTAAAACATCTAACTTCCTTGTTTTTGAACATTAATATACATATCCATCTTTTTTCATGCCAAAATATAGAATCCTTTGATAATTAACTTCTTATTGTGAATTTTGTTGTTATTTAACCCCAACATCTTTGAGTCGTGATCCATTTCAACAATTTACAGAACAACAGAAAAAAATAAACATTCAAAACTTCTTTTGATTCTTGTATTTCTGTACACAGCTTCCTCATTTGAATAAGTGGAGGGAAAAACACTGCGTTTCCAGACTGTGTTATCATAACTTCCATCCTGTCCTCATCCTCTATCCCTCACAGGGTTGGTACTCCCCTCTCTGCTGTGTTTACGACATTTTACAATCCAACCTCTTGACCCCTTGGACATACTTTACTGCCATGGTGACTCGAGGAGACCTCCCTGATGACTTTCCCAGGACATCATAATCAGAGCTGACTCTAACTCTGATCTCAAAACTGCTGCTGACAGGCAAGCAACTCTAATGATCACAGGACATACTGAACTCGGGGACGGACGTCACAAGTGAGGGGCACATGTGTTCGTTCCCAGGATGGAAGTTCAATAAAGTTCAGTCAAGGGTCTTAAATGTTGACATTAGCACAGCAAGAGCTGAAAAATAGTGATAAATCATGATGCAGTTGGCTACAATATGATAAATACTTGTCTCCATCTTTGCTGGATGAAGGAAAGACTGAGCGAAAATAGACGATGAAAGATTATTAACATAACAAATGTCAGATTTACACTTTTGAAACCGTTAACACTTTGATATTTCTCAGCGTTTTCTCAGATTACTTAAAAATCTTCCAAAAAAAAAAAAAAAGACCTTGACTTATTGCATTATTTCTATATCACAAAGTTGATTAGATAGACTTTCATATTATTTTGACTGTTATGTCGCAAACTAATCCAAGAAGAAAATTCCAAACGAGTTTTACAGATTAGTCTATCAACAGATAGGAAACTGGAAAATGACCTGCGACCTCCTTTCTTTAACTGGAATGCTAGCTAGAAGTGTGTGCCTAAGGATGTCACGTTTTTAGTCAAGTCGATTTCAAATTCCACCAGATATATATAAATATAGAAAATATACACAAGACTCCCACAAGATAAACCTGTCATCTTTCTTTTTCCTATGTGCCAGGACTTTTGGAAGCCTGTCCTCCTTTTTAGGTGTGGAGTATTTTGTGAGTGCTTCATAATCACCTCCTTAAAAAAAAAAAAAAGACAGAGCCCAGCTGCTGGTTAGTGCTGAGACTTTTTGGACCTCAGAAACACGTGGCTGTCACTCATCTGGGATACATGGACATGATCACATCACATAGACACAACAAGAAAAACAGGCTTGAAATATCCAACCAACCTGCCAACAAAAAACAATATAAATGGCTGGGTTATATCTTCAATCCAAATCCTACCTTATGCTGTTGGTTAAACACTGTGTTAAAGGTGAAAAGGTAACACAAAGTCTGGAAAGGTTAAGGTTTCAGAACTTTGAAAAACTTCCATCATGCCAATCCTGCAGCTTAAAGCTGTTAAGACAAGAGGCAAGGGAAAGAGTGACCACTCAACAGTTTTCTCTGGCTTTATGGAGCTACAAGAATGACTAAGAATATTAATCTTATTAAGCCAGGAGCAAGAATGAGAAGCCGTCTCATTCTTATTAAGACAGTTTGTATGTTAACCAGTCAACTGAAGGTTAATATCAAAGCCAGTAAATATCAGCCAGCGTTCACAACTTATCAACTTTGTCTTGTTTTTAGTGACTTTTCCGATGCTTCCAAAAAACAAAAAAAAATAGACTAGAGGTAAAAAAGAAAAACGCTTTCTGATGTCATCAGCAACACTGAGTTAAAAGCACACAGGCCTCTCAGCTGTGTTTATGACATCTTATGATCCATCCCTTTACCCTCTTTGGAGATACTTTACTTCCTCCACTAGCAATGTGACATCACAACCAGCACATCCCGCTGGCAGCTTGCAAACTCTACTTTTAAGACATTGTTATGCTAATGAAAGCGTTGGCTTATGCTACTTTGAAGCATAAATATCAATGAAAAGCTGAAGTTGAATTTTCTGCCACCAAGGAAGAAGTGACACTTCTTTCAACTGTGCAGAAACAGGTGGGGGAAAGGCTGACCTTACAGAATGCTCCACACAGCCTGAGAAACGTACTTCATATCACATTTACCACATTACCATCACATTTAAAGGACTTCCGTAGGAGCATATGATGGAAAATTGTTATGGTTTGGAATCTATATGCTTTTCAGAATCTTGATATATTACAAATAGCCATGTCTAACTAGTAAAACTAAAACAATCAACTTGTCAAAAAGCATGAATTTTAAAACTCAGGTCAGATTGAGTGTAATAGTTTAAATCCAAATATGTAAACATGGTATCCTATAAAAATATATTTTTTTACAATGATTAATTGAATACACAAAAAAAAAATAAATTTGTTTTGAACTGACAGATCGCAGAATCTCAACGTTTTTTGCTTTTTTTTTTCTTCATTTTTGCTGAACCACCTGCAGTTCATCCAATTAAAATACCTTGATAATTACTGGGAGGGTTCAACTCCTGTAAAGTGTATCTACAGCTGACCTGACATGGCTAAAAGTACTTGTTCACCTCCTCTTGCTTCCTGCCCATAACTGCTCTGCGCGTTCACTTTTAACCAAGTTAAAAACAAAACGATCTTCAGTTCAGAACATGTTCTTAAGTCTAAAGATGAAAATATATTTAAATGGTAACAACAACAAAAACATTAATATAATTGGTTGAACCACTTTAAAGCAGCAACAAAGGAAGCAGCTGCGTTAATGAGGCTATTGTTCAGACCGCTGCTTCCTCTCCGTCTGTTTCATTACCTTATAGGAGTGATGATAATGCCAGGACAGGTCGTCTTCCTCTGACGCATAATCCACCAGTACTTTACTCTTGGTTTTCTTGAACATATCTCCACTTGTCGCTGACAAGAGTAGCCTAAATATTTCCAGGTAAGGCAACTGTCGAATTCGGAACAACAGATAAAAAGTTTACCCCGCTCCGTTTAGTGCCCGTTTTGTTTTTGGTTTTTGTCGCAACGCGTCCAATTGTTTCGGGTCTTCCTCCCGTTGCAAATCCAAAAGCCGTACTTTTCCTCCTCTCTCCTCTGAAATCAGCTCAACAACAGAGAGCTGCGGCGAGGTGGTGTGTTTCGTGACTGTTTTTGCCTCTTTTTTTACGTTGCGTTTTTACGCATTTTGGACCACCTGCACTTTAGACTTTAGCTCCTCCTATGTCACCCCCCACCTACGCCTACAATTCTGGTTCCTTGAAGTTGCCATGGCAGGAGGAGGAAGGGGCTCACACTTCTTATCTTGTGCCTAAATAAACATTAGACCGAGAATGCATGCGAAACTATTCAACTTTTTTTTTTTTTTTTTTTGGAAAAAAAATCAAATAAAATCTATCAGTGCAGCTGATTCTTAAGTCCCTTATAAAGTATTGATACCCCTTGTATTTGTCCGAAAACATTTTGTCCACAACCGGCTACTTAAGAGTATTTTACTAAAAAAAAATATGGAATAAATCATTAAAATGGACATAATTGTGAAGTTATAGTAAATTTTATATATATATATATATTTTTTTTTAACTTGGCTATTGTTACAAAAAGCTGAAATTAAAGATACATTTTTCTTTGATTGTGACTTTAACATCTTTGCACTATATAAAAAAAAACTTTTTCTGCATTACAAAACTGGATAGTGAATATCTATGAAAATGAATGTTCAAGTCTTGCAAAAGATTCCCAAGTGACAAGTGTAAAGGCACACGCTTTCATGTAAACCATCCCATTGTCACTCTGGCTGTGTGTTTAGTAATAACATGCTGAAAAATGAGCTTCTCCCCCATCCCAATACTTTAGTGGCTTCTATTTTGTTATTTTTTCCATGAACTCTGATCTCTCTGAAGGAAAACATGCCCACAGCATGATGCTGCACTGATAGTTTCCAAATCCACTTTATTTATAAAGCACATTTGAAACACATAAGCTTGCCTAAAGTAGTGCAAAAAATAGGACAAAGCAGAAAATGAAAATCAAGATCTAAAGCAACAATAAAAATGCTCTCATTAAAACACTCACATAAAATCAAAGACAATAAAAAGAACATATTAACTCACACTGGACAAAACGCTGTTGAAAAAAGTTTTTTGATCTAAATCGATGACTTACTTCAATGTGTGTGCTCTGTCCTCTACATGACTGGTAGAAATCATACAGATTTTATTAAACAATGGATTTCTTCTCGCCACTCTTCTGTAAAGGCCAGCTTTGTGGAATGCACAACTAGTAGTTGTCCTGTAAACACACTCTCCCAGATGACTCTAAACGAGTCATCATTAAAACGAGCCTCTTGGCTGCTGCTTCTTGTCCAGCTTGTCACTTTAAATACTTTTTAGGTTAACTGCTTTCACAAGCTTTAACCATTTCTCGTAGATGGATTGAACAATACTCTGTAAGATGTAAGAAAATTGTTTTATGGGCTACCCTGCTTTCAAAAAGCATAATTTGGATTCATGATTCTGTTCTACCTCATGATGCTCTTGCTTCATTCTTCTACGAAGATACACCATAGTTTAAGGCTTTAATGTGAAAAAATGTGGAAAAAGTTCAAGGATTATTAATTATTTTGTATCAAATACCAGTGATAAAGTTTAGATTATGCAACATTCAATTTTTGAAACTTGCATTTAGATCAGTTATTTAGATCAAAGCTCTTCTAGATATGTTTTAACAGAATACAAATAACTTGAGATGTAGGAGGTCCAAGCAAATTTCATCAGTTTTTTTTCTTTTCTTCCTTTAGAAGCCCTTGGCATGGAAAAATCTAGATCACAAGAGTTTAAGGACTCAGGTTGCATATTTACTATAGACAGAGACTGTTTATTGTATAAAGCATAAGCCGCAGAATTTACAGTGCTGAAAATGAAATCCCTTTCCCCCCTGTGTGAGAGGCCTCCAGCGCCAGAGGAAACAAATAACACATTATGCTGGAGGGCCGACCCCTTAAAATAGCCACAGTTCAGCCACCTCCTCGGCTAAGACCCCTCACCTGATTCAAAGATTTGTAACGTCCCACTTCCACATTCATGCAGTGAGCCATTTGGAAACATGGATGGAAAATAAATGTTGTCAGAACCCTTCAACACATCGGACAGGACTTGCTTTGATAATACAGGTGACGTGATAAAGTAAGAAATTAACCATTTGTTTCTCTGTAATAAAGTTCTTTAACAGAGTTTGGTGTTTGTTTTTTTGTTAGTGTCAGTTGACATAAACCATGACTGCCTGTTAAGATGAGTCTGTCAACACTCATTAAGGAGGTCAGTGACCTTTAACCCTGAGGCTTTCACGTTGTCAGCTGTTCATTTTAGAGCTCTTCAAGGTGCAGCATTCCCATCCCAGTCTAGTTCAACAAGGCCAATTTAAAGTTTAGATCAGTCTTATTGTCTTAGACAACCATCCTTAATCACTTCTTTAGGTTGTCTTCAACCTTTCTGGTAAAAACAGCATCACAAACTGTGAACATTTGATAGAACTATTTAATTTAGTTTCTAAAAAAACACACACAAAAAAAAACACCATCTATGCTGATGGCCTGTCAAATTGGCCCCAATACAACATATGCTTCATTTTTTTTCTACACATGCATCTTTAGTGAGTTCATTTGGACTTAATTAGACATTCATTTCCACAAAACATATTTGTGAAATTATGTCACTAATTTTTTGGTCGATCTTGCTCACTCACAGTTCCATGTTTCTCCGTTTTTTTGTAATTTTTAGTTATTCTGATGGAATTACAACAACTCCACAAACTGTTTATGTTCTTCATTTCACCCTGCTTGAGTCTGCTCCTCTGGACAACTTCCCGTGCTTGACCTCCACTAATTTAATTATCTTTGAATTTAAGACTGTAAACTTTGGACTCATGAACCCTGAGATAATGCTCCTGTTCTTGCCAGTTTTCCCATGCACATATTAATCATAGTTTTGTTATGTGCTATAGGTTAATAGATTTCAGATACATACATATCTGAAATATATACATACATATCTTGTATGGGAAAAGATTTTCTCCTTTTTCTATAAAAGGGGGAAATCTTAAAAGCGTAATGCGTGGTTGATTTTTTATTTTCCCAAAAAACATATTTTAACAGTTTTTGTGAATAAACCTCTTTTCCTAAACAAAACCAAAGCAAAAAAAAAAAAGAAATAAAAACTGAAATATTCTTCAACTAATAAAAAAAAAGTATTATTATAATGGTAGGATGAGTTGTGAGAATAGCTAATGAGACTTAATATTTCAAAACAACACATCTATTTTATGATTTAATTTATTAAGAGCCAAACCTCAGAGAGTTGTTCAAATTGGATTGCCAAATTTAACTTTAATGTGGATCTATCCAGATGAATATTTAAAGTCTGTGTAAAGAAACAATTCCTCCAAAAGAAAAATTCAACCATTCCTCTGTGATTTCATTGTGGTCAACTAAAATTAGACTACAAAAATGACTGTTCATGATCAAGTGTGGACTTAAAATTGATTACATTTTAGTCAAAAGACTAAAGATGGACCTAAGTAAAAATTAACATTGGTTTTATGTTTCTTTTTACTAAGTTTTTGATAACAGGATGCCCTCTAGTTTGAATTAAATGTAATATCATCCACTTTATCCATAACTTCATGCTGCTTTTAAATCTGGAATTAACATCATCCCATCACCAGAAATGTTAGACAACAGGACAACAAATCTTTACCCAAGGATCCTGTAGGGACCTGATTTGAGCTGTTCTGATCTATACATGGATCTACCCGAACCAAATGGGTTTCATAGGTGACGTGTGAGCAACTCTGACGTCAAATGCTCTGATGTTTGAGACGCCAGGTCAAATTTGGCAGAGTCAAGCTGCCATGGAGGAGACAAAGCTGGGATTGTCCACTGTGCTTTTAGTGTCACTCTCAGACAGATTTAACACACATGTTCAACAGCTGACCAGATACTCAAGAGTTTTTTTTTTGTTTGTTTTTTTTTTTCAAAGCAGAGTTCGTCATCTTTTTGGCAGTGCAGTTAATTCGGTAGTGATTTACTTTTGCCTAATGATGATATGGCAAAACCAGGATATAGTTGTTAGAAGAGGGCCTTGTAATTATTTTCAAGCTAGTGTAATTATAACTCTATGTCACATGAGAATGAAATGGATAAAAGAACAAGGTGTAATTTTAAAGTTAAAGAAAAGAATCCATTACAAAAGGACATGCAAATTATATGAACATGCATTCTGTCTGTAGCTTTAATGGACATTTTATTATTTTACTTTATTGTGCATCTTGTTACATTACTAATGTTCATGTCATGCCATGAACAGAAAGAGCCAGCTGAGATTAACTGTGACTCAGCAACATCTTGATGAGATTCTCAGGGCATCACATCGGGACACCATTAGCCAGGAAAAGAGATTAGAGCTTTAATTACATTCACAGGCCAAGTCACAAAGATGTTCCTCAGAGACTCAGTTAAGCTGCAATGAATGGTTAGGATCTGCCGAGTGACGCTCCAAGTTTCACTGAAGTGATGCAGCACATTTTATAAATCATTGACTTATTTATATTGGAGCTTAGCTCTGCACATCTAGTGACCAAAATTGTTGAAAATATTGAAAACCATCAGTCATTTTTCTTCAACTTTATATGTTCCTTTGTGTTGGTCCATAACCAAACCTTGAGCTGAGTTTTGTGCCTGTAATGTGGCAAGTTGAAAACCGAATACTGTCCTATTGTACATTATCAATAAGACAAAATAAGAAAATACACTTAAACTTAAGTTTCTCTTCCAGAACAACCCTCCATAATAATTTGATGAAAACATTTTGTTTACTTTTCATGACAGTTATTAAAGTTAATTCTTGTTCTTTTGACAATAACACATATTTCCCCTTTTTTCCAGCTAGAAGTAATGCTGGTGGAAGTTGCAAAGACCGGCAAGGGAGAACTGAATGATAAACTAAAAAAAGCTTTGCAGGAACATAGCAAAAGGTCAGAGAGAGAAGCGGTGCAATGAGGTGGTAATACCGCTCTTCATGCAAAGGAACTTGGAAACTACGTGCTCTTTAACACATTTAAGCAGCTTTTTAAAGTAAAGGTAACTTTTTATTCCATTTGGTTAGTGAGGCAGCTGCCCACAGGGTTGAATGTGTCTTTAGTGGCTACATTCTTCCTCTGCATCTTTTCTAATAAATCCAAGTGAGGGCATTTAATAAAAGCATTGACTTGGACATGTAATCAGTTGGTTAAGCACAATAAATGTCACCACCATGAGTTAATTTTGTGTCAAGCCTCAGCAATCATGGACTGCAAACCCAAAATAGATTAGGTGTGTCTCAACATATTCACCCCCTTCTTAGTGTTTGGGGATAAGATGACGTGGGATCTCACACACATTAATGTTTATTATGAATAAAGCTAGTATAAACTAGCCTTATACAGTACAGTTCATGTCAAGTTTACTTATGAACCATGCAGATTTAGATTTAAAGATATTTTAATTTAACCAAGATCTGTTTTGATTCTGATTGGGCTTGATTGTAGTATTTTTCAAAAGCAAATAAGACAATATGTGAAGGATTCAGATTGCCATTATTCTAATCTTCGGCTCCCTCCACAAATTCTTCATCATAAGTAGCCTAGTGACTCCGAAACATTAATAGCTGTTGTAGCCATTTATGTTGAATTTTGTAAATTATAATTTCTATCAATTTAGTTTTCTTTGGGCAGTTAGAATATACTTAAGTTAGTTGAGAACCAAGATCTGAAATTAATTTTTATATTTGGAATTGTTGAAGCCAATATGGTGAAGGTGCTTTTGTTTGCAAATGTCCAGTGTGATGACAGGAGGTTTTTGTAAGATAAGTTTTTTTTTACACTTTTTGAACTTGCAATATCAGATTAAGTTAACTTTTGTTTTCAACTAGGTTGGAAGAGATTTTTAATAATTGTTATGACTATATTTTTGTAAGAAATAAAGTATGTATATTTTTTCAAACGATCAAGTCGGAAGTATGTGTAAGAATTAAATCACATTTTGCCAACCACAGCCTTTATTGGAAATTTATGGTTTTGGAACTTAGAAGGCCGTGATAATAATACTTCTGAACCAAATGACCATGCTCAAAATAAATAAATAAAAACTATGTATCTGCTTCTGCCAAGGGTAGAAATTATTTTTGGCGACACAAAAGACATTAAGCAAAAAACTTGCAAATTATTACTCCTATGTGTGAAACATGCTATAGAAATAAAGCGGAAAGGGTGGTGTAAAGTATTCTCCAGGCACATTTGGCCATTTTATAGCATAATCAAGTAACTGTGATACCTTCAGTTGTCATAAAAATTCAGTATTAAAAATAACCTAAAAGAAAATTTTATTTTACATTATAGTCAACTGTTCATAGGAGCGTTGGACTGAGAAGTAGTTCCTCAGCAGACATGTAGTTCCACCAGGTGTTTGCTAATTACTGCTGCCGCTAGTCCAGAGGAGCTGTGTGGGGATGCTCTGTGGGACGGAAGTTTGAGTAGGGATTAATAAGTAGCACATTTTATGAGCGTTTAAGGACCCCCAAATGGCTGCTACAGGATTTCTCAAACATGCATGAATGATCAAAGCAACACTCCATGTATGTTTTTGATGAGGGAATGACATTATCAATTGATTTTGAATAATTTCCCCCAACTACCTTTTTTAAAAGGGTTCTTAAGCAGTAGAACAGAAGAGTTGTCCTGGATATTATAGGGATACTTGATCCTTGAAAATCTGAAATCGTTTCATGCTGCACAGAGCATGAAAGTGATACATCAGACAAACTCTTGCTTTTCTCTGTGAGCAACAATATGACCTGCAGCAGGTTGAATGCTCTTTGACCTAAGCATATTGGTTACATTCTTCTCATTTTTTGTTTCAATAAAGACTTTGAATAGCCTGACACTCTACAGGTGATTTTGTGTTATAATATATAATTTAGGTATAAGAAGTAGGAGGAAAATCTTTCCAGACACATAAAATCCACAAAAAACAAATGCCAGCACAACTTCATACTCACTCCTCTTCTGTAGTAAAGACATTCAGCTCTTTGTCATTCCCTGTAAGGCAGAGTAACAAGAGCCTCCTGAATGAGTTGAAATAGAAACACAAAGGGCCTCTGTTTGCATGTGTTCACATCTGTTAACATGGAGAGAGTGAAGAAAGACTCTTCTTTTACCTGAGGGAGGGGAAAGTTGATTAAAAAAAAAAATGTCTAACTCTACTTGTGTCTCCACCTGCACAAACCACATGGATCTAATTTTGAGTCTAAGCGCCAACCGAGGAGAAGGTCAAAGCCAACATGAGGAACTCATATGTGTTACATTCCCTCAGTATATTTCCATGCATTCACCTCTAATCTGTAGGTGGCAGAACTGTAATACTTGACATGCAAGCGCTTGGCTACAGAGTTTGCTTTTATTAAAGCAGCTTACGTCTGTAATTGGGTCAGAACTCGACGCCTAAGCCTCCAGTATCAGGTGGCAGCGACTAGCAGTTCTGGAGCTGACTGCCTGGTGAGCAGATTAGCTTACTTAAGCTAAACTATGCTTAATCAGGCTGCTATTTAGAAACAAACACATTTCCAAGGGGTCGCAAGAGATCAGGTGGGGGGCGGAGGATGCCCAACTCCAGCTCCAGTCCTGAATAGTCACTTTCCTGCACATTTTAGATACATTCTTGCTTCAATACACCTGAATTAAGTCATCATATCAGTCATCCAGCTCTGCAGAGGCCTTTTAACGAGCTACTCATTTGAGACAAGTGGGTTGGAGAAGGGATGATTCCAAAAGTTACAGGATAATATAGCTCAATTACTGAAGCTGGCGCCCACTGCTCTATTTTTTTTTTTCTGAATGCAATAATAGACATTATATTGAGCGGAAAATTGTCTTTTACATCTGTAATTGGATCAAACTCAATTACAGATGTGATTTATTGTTAAATCATATTGACTACATTTTGCAGTTCTGTTCAAATTGATATTATCTATACATCAAATAAATTAGAAAGACGCAATCTTGACGTTATAGATTCATATTCTATACTGACTTTTATGCTTGTGCAAAGATAATTTTCTATTTCTAAAATTATATTATATATTTGTTCCCCTTTCTAAACATGTTTGTTTTATCTGTTTACTTTCATTTCTGTCAAGTCTTCACACTCGTAGACAAATTATACACGTGTAGCATGCTAACATCTAGTGGACACAGCAGGTACTGCTGCCTGCTTTCATGTAAGTTCTTGCAAACTAGTTAATAGGCCTATGTCTAGACACCGTATGTCACAGAAAACACAAGTCGCACCTTAGCTGAGGTTTGTAATGATTTATTGAAACATAAACAATTGTGCACAATGTTTATTAAGGTGCTTTGTTGTGCATCGGGTCCATAAGGGCAAACCGACAGGCCATTCTGAAAAATTACATTTTTTTAAAATGTACTTCATTTACTGCACAGATTTGAGTAAATTTGCAATAAGTCTTATATTGGCTGTAGGAAACATAAACGCTGTCATTTAAATCTCTTAGTGCAACAGTTTCGTTTTTAATATAAACACGCTGTAAGAACAAAACACCTCAGTTAAAAAAAACCCTCCATGCTGTTGTGTTGAGAGCCTTTCGGAAGTTACGGCATTGTATGCCTTCAGACAATGCTGCATCAAATACGTTACTGCATCATAGAGTACAACATTTTTTTAAATCACACAGTGACCCTATAAATATACTACTTCCTTACACTTTTTTTCTCATGTCTCAGTTGTAAGATGGTCTTAACTGCTTTTATCTAAATAAGATCTTTAGGGATCACCCTACTTATATCATAACCTGTTAATATGCTACATTTCCTTTTACAGTGATGCTATTGTCATAACCTTCTCATTGCTTTTGCAAAGAGGTAGCAATATGATCATCCTTACAATTACAGTCTAACTCCTCCCATTTACATTCATTGTGCTGTCAAAGTTAATTTTCTCCATTAAAAATGCATCACGCACAACAAGTACACAGCCACAAAAAGGTAAATTGTTTGTTAAGAGACCTCCAAAGGTCATTCATCTACTCTCAGGTTATAATATTTGGAGTGCAACCGAGAGAGATCCATGTGGATTCACCTGTTGATCCAAGGTGGCATCCGGGATGGCTGTCCTGGTTTCTCTGCTCGGCAACAACAAATGAGCCCAGCTGGATGTCTCCCGGTCCACCTCACAAAATAAGCAGGACGGACTCAATGTCCTGCACTACTAATCTCATTTAGTGTCCAAGAAACACATGCATGTCCAAGAAACATTTACAGGTAACGTTCATAGATAAGTGTAAGAGTACACATTTGTTAACCTTCTAAAATTTTGACCTGAATAGATTTTTTTTCTCTTTTGAGATTTTGTTATGAGTGTTCACAGCATGGTGAATCTCTGACAGGATGTCTTTGCTTCATCACGTATTGAGGTAAGCATCACATATCTTGATGCTTATTTTTTTTATTTTTTTGTAAAATTGCGACTTCTAACTGAATAATCCCATGATAAGGCACAGGAAATGGGACAGCTGAGGACCGTGATCCAAGTACAACATGAGCCAAGCTCCAAAGAAACATCGTTAGCTGCCTTTCCTTTTGTCTGTAAAAAATACTCTGCTGTGCAGAAGAAATAAAGGTACCTCTTATTGGGACCCATTTAAACAAAACTGTAAGGCAAACACGCTTGTCAGTCCAAACACAACAAAATAAAAATACTAAATTGTTAGAACTTTGGTAAATGTTGAACCTGAATCAGATAATGGGAAACCGCAAACAGCAACATAAACATATGATGAGTAAGTTTGCAGTTGTTGATATTTTGGGAAATAATCATGTTTAATTTCATAAAACTTGTGACTCAAATACTGAATATTGGAATAAAAGCTGCCAAATGGTAGAATATTTCTTTCATCAATATCTCTATAGGTTTTGTCTGGTTTTGTCAAAATCCAGAAAACAACCGTCACAAGGAAAATACTTTCTAAATGACCCAGATACATATACATATATATAAAATAAACTTGGTGTCTCCTTTCATCTGAAGAGGTGAGTGGATGGCTTGCAGTGGAGTGTGAGCTGGCGGGAGCTGTAGCTGGACAAACCCACACCCATCAGACCCATCAAGAGGGCCAGGCATGGCGTGGCAGAGCTCTCCCGGCTCTGCAGCACCGTCTGGGCTGCCTGGGTCTAGAAAAAAAGAGTATAGGAGTATAAGAACTATCCTTCTCCGCGAATTTGCAGCTATATCTTTCCTGCCACTGGCAAATGAACAGTCTGAAAAATGTGACCCTCCAACACTAGTTTCATTCCAGTAGTGCTCTTTTCCTATGTCTGTTTGACTTTGTTTCTACCAAAATGGAAGATTTTTGCAAGTTTTTGTAAGTTATTTCTGATGCTTGAGCAGACACAGAACACCAAAAAGCATTTTTGATTGTTTCATTTTTTTATGTAAAAAAGCTTGTTCTAAACGCTAAATTCAAACCACCTACATCTTTTGCATCTCATCAGAACATACAACAAATACTTCAGTTCATTCATCCTCACTTATGTTTGATTCTGCATCAAACTTCAGAACAACATCTCAGCAACACAAAAAATTAACCGATGCTGAAATTTCTTAAATGTTAATTTCCATTAGAGCTCTAAAGTTTGTCTGCATGCGTCTGAAATAACTATCAGGACAAATGGCTTTAATGCAACTGCAACAGAGATCCAATTAGAGGGTATTTGCCCAACCTGAAGACAACTTCAAATCATATCCATTTAAAGACAGGCTACTGTAGTTCTCTATCCTAATCCTGCCATGACTCAGACAAATGTAAGCTCTTTGGAAATCAGGGTTGTTGTCAGAAAGAAATTTCTAAGACATGCTGTCGATTACCAAAATTTGTATTTTTGGTAGAACAAATTGACTCTAAATATGCATATGATGCATAGAAAGATAAGTAACAAAATATTGTGCAGCAAAATATATTCACAGCCACATAATTCTTCATTAAAAAATTCAAAAGATATGCAACTCCTGGACTCAGCGTGGGCATAAGAGGCTTTGTTGGAATTTCTGTCCCTGATTTGCCGCTGTAGGGCTACGGCGAAATCTAAAATGATCTGAAATCTATCCACACAAGAAGAACATCTGAAAGCATCACACAAACCTGCAGATATCTGATATATCCAGGGGTCAGGCGAGGGATGCGAAAAAACATTCTTGCTCCCTTCAGTGCTTTACAGTTGAGGCCACAAAACTCCTCTGCAACTTGCCCTCAGGATCTGCTGCAGGGCAACTGTATCCCACTGTGTCTTTGTGTGGCGGCAGCAACAGCTCTCCCCAGTGTCTGCAGGAAAGAAGACTTCAATTAGATGATCTGCTCTAGGGAAATCCAGTCCCTACAGGTTGTATATAAACCCTTGGCTGTATTGTCATTGCGTAAGCTGGAAGTTTTGCGTGTGTTGTGTGTGTGTGTGTGCGTGTATTCATGTCAGTGATGGATTAGCAGTTGCACTGGCGACACGGTGGATTATTATACCTGGGATAGATGTTCCAAGTCTTTTATCTACCAATTAAGAGCAGGGAGAAATAAACTAACATACAACAATGGATAACAAAGCTACACTCCAGTGACGTCTACTAGGACACTGTTAAGTAGTTTTAACAATTAAGAACAATTAAAGTTTGTTCCCATTCTAAAAGTGGTACAGAGGAATCTGGCACAGCTGTCTGAAACAACATTTTCTACTCCTATACATCATCTGTGATGGCAGAAGTCCACCAGTCGCTTCATACAGAAGAAAAAAAAACACAAATATGAATGTATTAATTTAGGCTTGAATAGCAAATGTTGAGGAACTGTTTTTATTTTATTAAAACAAACACAAATGATATAACAGACAAAATACAGTTTATTTAGTCTGATGGTTTAACCTCCACTCAGGCCTTAAGTTTTTGCAGCCTCTAACAAGTTATTATTATTACTACTTTTTTCAGAATTGTTCTGTATTTAAGCCCATCCATTTACCCATTAATCAGGATTACTTTTACTGTCCTTGCTGAAGAAAGCAAGGACAGCATCATATTGTCAGCAAAATTACAGTCATATTAAATACATTCCATTTTTATTGAAAGTGTAATTTATTTCAATAACTCAATTCAATTAGTTTCCCAAATATTTTCCCAAATACAAGTGTTATGAACATTTTTGAAAGGCAATTTGTAATTTCAAAGTAAAAAAACAAGTTGCAGTTTAAAATGATTCTTAAGACCCAAACTACAAATACGTATCATAAAAAACCACAAGGCAAGAAACTAAAGTATTTAAAACACATTTTGTATCCAAGCAGTATTTTAAAACCGCTGTAAACATTTTGCTACGTCATTTACCATTATAAATATACTCCTTACTGCTGAGAAATAATCTAAGGAAGAGAAAATTTTAAATTATTAACACGCTGTAAGAGCAACATACCTCAGTTTAAAAAAAAAAACCCTCCATGCTGTTGTGTTGGGAGCCTCCCGGAAGTTACGTCATCTCTATGTGTCCGTCTGAGAAGAAGGACGCTCTGATTACGGAGAGCGGGCTAATGTTAACTTCAGAAATTGCTTTTTTGGCACATTTTTCTATTCAAAATAAAACTGTTACTCGAACGTTTTGAAACATTTATGACAGTAAGTCCCAGTCGGTGTTATTTCCCCTCAGAAGAGTGAGGCTTTTCCCCCTCCGAGCTGGTAAAACAAAAAAATAGTTGGCTAACATTGCACGCTAACGGCTAATGCTGCGTAGTTTCATTTCATTGAAAACAGATTGCAGTAGCCCGTTAAATTTGTTTACGCCTGTTGGTGTTTTGTACAAAAACATATCTCGGAGACTGACGTGGGCCTGTACTCAATACATTTACCACATAAGCGATAGGTAATGGTTTGCATTATAAAGTGTTGACTGTTGTTTGTGTGCAGTTCCTGGCAGGGATGTTGAAGTTGAATTTGAGGGAGAATGGCGATTTTATTCCTTGTTTAGCTGCAACTAAGCAACACAAACAACCTTAACAAAAATTTTAAATTAAAATTTACTATTAAAGTATCATAATTCTGTGGTTGCAATTGTTGAAACGTATTAGACATATGCTGTTCCTTTTTAAATTACATTTATTGAACTATTTTCATCCTGGAAAATGAGTAGTATATCCTTTTTTCTCAAACATAGCAGATAATTAGACTTAAAATATTACTTTGCTTTTATGAAAACTCAAAAATATCCATAAAAATGTAATATGTGAATTCTTAAATTAATTACATTTAAAAATAAAACATGAATCAAAAATTTCTGTATTTCTTATGATAGTCACATAAGATAGTCAGATCCAATCAAAGGGAAATTCGGTAATTCCAATTACTGGCCAATAAATTGGTGCATCTCCATTTAACTCTGCATTAGAATGACAGTCCCCGGTTGTGTCTCCATGTATTTATACACTCAATCTCCTAACAGTGATGTCAATAGAACCATGGAAAATGGAGCAGGAAATTACATAATTATTTTTACATAATACAAGTTTATTATGAGCAAAGTGTTTCTAGTTCAGTTATGTCTGTTTCGTTGTGTTTATGTTCAAAATTTCAATTGATTATTTATACTCATCCATAATTTTGTAAAGTGAAACAGATTAAAACCTCCTCTCACAATTGTTCGTTGTTGTTTATCTGTTGAAGGTGTAGTCTCATTACAGATCTTGCATTTGCGGTTTCTGTTTTCACCGTCGTTCTTTTGTTTTTAGCTATAATGAAGAGAAGAGCGGATGCAACATATTCACCTCTGCCGGTGACGAAGAGGCGGGTTGATGAAAGCAGCTCAGATGAAGAGTCATTATCTAGACAAGGTAAGTAAATTTATGTTCACCATTAACTAAAAAAAAAATGCATTCGTTAAGTTGAGTTTGGCAGGTTAAAAGAATTAAGTAAGTGCTCTTTGCGTGCTAACATTATGCGTGCTTTTTGCACGCTTTCAGTATGGATTTGATGAGCTAAATTTGCCCTGGATCTGTCAATTAAAGAAGTTTCCAAACAAAAAGGGATAATATCCTTATCCTTATAGACTGACACACACCTACTATTCTATTTGTACGTGTCTTCTTGTCCAGACTCTAGCCAAAATGACTCCCTCAGTGACCAGGAGGATCACAGGCCGAGCTTCTCCATGCCGTCCATATCAACATCCTCCTTTGATGCCCAAGACAATGATGATTCCGCTCAGACCTCCTCGAAGTTCTCCATGTACAACAGCGTGTCGCAGAAGCTCATGGTGATCAAATCAAAACCTCATTATATTTTTTAGATATTTTGAGATCTCTGAAATCTTACTACTTTGTAGTCAGGTTGTTCAGAAGAGTATTAAATGCTGTTGTTTTAATAACGTTTCTATCATGTCTTCTTCCACAGGCAAAAATGGGCTTTAGAGAAGGAGAAGGTCTGGGTAAGTTCAACCAGGGGCGCAAAGAGATTGTGGAGGCTTCAACCCAGCGTGGAAGGAGGGGCCTGGGGCTCACGCTGCAGGGCTTCCAGGGAGAACTCAATGTTGACTGGGAGGATGAACCAGAGGTCAGCAAAACCAGTGCTCAACTTTTGTTGTTTTCACCACTTTTACCTTAGACATGCTTTGTTAGAACAAAGATCTCAACTTTGTCTTCACAGGCCAGTGCAACTGAGAAAGTTGACTGGTTTCCAGAATGCACCACAGAGACCCCGGATGCAGATGAGCTGAGGGACTGGTTGAATCTGGGACCGGTAATTTATCAACTTTTATCAACTTTGACGCTTTTATTCTTGTTTTTTGTTTTATTCAAATGTAACTCTTTGTTTTATCTCTGGGCAGAGAAAACTAAAGATTGAGGATGAAACAGAGTTTTGCACAGAAGATCTCCTTCACACGCTTCTACGGTGCAAGGTGATATTGAAAATACCAGTTGTTTGTTATGTCTGACGCAATAAAACGAAATAAAAGCGGATTAACTAATTATGGGATACCCAGGTACTAAACTCAAAGAGAAGTTTTGTCTTGATAATTTATGTGTATTTCATCTACAAAGAACATTTCAATCTTTAAACTTTTCAAACCAAAGCTGTCTTCAATAAAAATCCAAAATTTTGATATTTAGCTTTTTTTTTTTCTTCTATGCATTTTATTGTTAAACTTTTATGGTGTTGGGTTCTTCTTTCGTCATAATCCAAAATGTTGTGGTATGTAGACGGTGTTTGATGATCTGGAGGGCGAGGAGATGAGGAGAGCCCGAACACGCTCAAACCCTTATGAGACGATCAGAGGAGGAATCTTTCTCAACAGGTAAAGGTTCATGCTGCAAATCACTAGCTGTTTCTTTTTAAACTCTAGATAATGTTAAAATAATCTTTTTTATATTTTTGCTCCGTTGTATAGGTTCATTTTGTACAACTGCAAATTATAGTTTTTTTTTAGGTTATTAAACATACAAAATAGAACTATCTCATTTATCACAGTTATTGAAGAAATTTTGTAATTGAATGATTCTCATTTCTAAAAATTTGAATTTTTAGAAATGATAATCATTTACAACTCAGTGAAAGATCAAAGCTGTATGATCATTAACATTCTCTTCTTTTTTCATTTATATTCTCAAGTGCAACTGAGTGCAGCATGTGAGAAAATGAAGAATGAAAGTGTAAAAGCCGTGCTGACAGAGAATTAGCATCTATAAATACCACATGGTAGAAACTTTTAAGATGTGTCAAGTACGGAAAGTCTCCTTAAGAGAGTTTGACAATAGGATAAAGCTGCTGATTAACATTTTCTTTAAAAGAAAAATAAACAATTCTGAGCCCCAAAAACACATCTACAACAGTGAAGCAAGGTTTATAAAGTTGTTACAGCTGTAGCCACTATGACAGATCCAAATGCCTTGAAAGCAAAAACTAAAAGCAATAACTTTTATTGCTGTTTGTAATTAAACAGTTATACCACAATTACAATTTTAATGGCATAAAAATATTGAAAAGCAAGGAATTTTGTGTATATAATTCTTCCTGCTTCGTCCTGCTTTTTCTCTGCGTTTAGAGCAGCCATGAAAATGGCCAACATCGATCACTGCTTTGACTACATGTTCACCAATCCAAAGGACTCTCAAGGGGTGAGCGAGTTACACCTAATACACACGGCGTCAAACTTCTGGTTACAAAACGCAGAGCCACATAAACACATTGATCAAATAGACTCTCTCATATTGTGTAGAAATCCCTGGTGAAGGACCGCGAGGGCGAGCTTCTGTACTTTGGCGACGTCTGTGCCGGGCCCGGCGGCTTTTCAGAGTACATCCTGTGGAGGAAACGCTGGCACGCTAAAGGCTTCGGGATGACGCTGAGGGGGCCGTGCGATTTCAAACTGGAGGATTTCTATGCAGCACCCAGCGAGTTGTTTGAGCCTTACTATGGTGTGTTGATAAAACCGTCACTTCTCAGAGGGCAGAAGAGAGGCATCTTATATTTGAGGTCGTAAATGATTCAACGGAATCTTGACCCGTGCTGTGTGTGTCTCAGGTGAGGGTGGAGTGGACGGGGATGGCGACATTACTCTGCCTGAAAACGTGACCGCGTTTCGTAACTTTGTCATGGAGAACACAGACAGAAGAGGGCTGCATTTCCTCATGGCAGACGGGGTGAGACGACTTTTAAGCAATAACTGCCTGAGGTTTTTTTCTACACATGTTTCAGAAACATGACGTAAGCCTGGTGTTTTCAGTGTAGTCAGCTGGTGATCGGTTTTGATGTGATTTCTGGCATTGGTAGGGTTTCTCTGTGGAGGGCCAGGAGAACATCCAGGAGATTCTCACCAAGCAGCTGCTGCTCTGTCAATTCCTCACTGCCCTCTCCACTCTCAGGACAGGTACAAGTGTGTGTAAATGTTTTCAGAAAACTCAACAAATTAGCGGAGCTCTTTCTAAAGAAATCAATTTTTTCTTTTTCCTTCCAGGTGGACATTTTGTATGTAAAACCTTTGACCTCTTCACTCCTTTCAGCGTGGGTTTGGTGTACCTGCTCTACCTCTGCTTCGACAGGATCTCCCTCTTCAAACCCGTCACCAGCAGGCCAGCCAACTCTGAGAGGTGGGCTCAGTGGCAAAATTATCCAGACGAGTTTATTTGTGTAGAACTCAGGAATGAGGCATCTAGATTGCTCATACCCGAGAAGTATTTAGGCCTCAAGGTAATTAATCTCTGTATAGATCAGTTACCAGATTTCAAAATCAATCAATTATTGTCTGTGTACAATTAAAGATCCGCTGAGGTATTTTTCATCTCCCTACTGTTGGCAGCAGCATTTTGGATGAACTGCAGCTGTCTGATTGATCTTTTTTCATTCAGTGACACCATCACTTTGTTTTTAACCCCACTGAGTGTAGTTCAGTACTAATTTATGGGACCCAAACCAATGACTACAACTTTTACTTAAATAAGCTGGAAGAAATACTGAACCACACACTCCAGAGGTTTTAAGGTCAAAGTAATAATGGTTTTAGAGCATTTGAAGTGTTGTAAACCTTTGCCACATACAGTAACTTTGAACATTGACCTTATAAAAGATTTACAAGACTAAGATCTAGAGGTAATTTAAGGCTGGTTTTGTCACCACTGCTTTGGGGATTGTTGGACTTAATACTTAAATGCTTACAGAATTCTATTTATCTCTTTATAGTTTTATGCTTCTTGTTAAAATAGCAGTTGGCCTAAATATTAGTCACCATTGCACTGAAGCTCAGTTGAAATTTTGAATTTAGAAATGCTTTTAATTGGAAACCTGAGCCACAAGTGTTGGTCACATTGTCTATAGCACTATTCCCAGTGTGAGTTGTTAGAAATGTACTGTATAAATAATTTTAACCTTGAGTCAACAGTACTTTTTAGTTCTTTTAATGTTATGCTAAAAACCATAAATGATCATTACAAATACAAAAACAATCACTGCTGTCTTGTTTTTATATATCCAAAAAATTCACCTTCTCTCAGGTATGTGTAGTTTAAGCCAGTGCAGTTAGATTCCATCACAGCCTGCTTGCCGTCTGTCGCTGCCAGCTCTGTCTGTAAGATTGACCCAACACTAAACTTAAAGAAAATGAGTCAATCTATTTTTCTGCTTTTGGCCAAATATGTGTGATACAATTTCCTCCTTTGAGTAAAGGAGCTACTGTCTTGTCTTCGTGTGACGTTCAGGTACATCGTGTGCCGCGGTCTGAAACCGGGTTCGGATGCGGTCAGAGAGTACATGTTCAAAGTCAACCTGAAACTGAACCAGCTCAGGAACAGGGACACTGATGTTACCGAGGTGGTTCCACTGAGCATCATAAAGGACGACACAGACTTCTTCCAGTTCATGGTAAACTCCAATGAGAGGTAGGGACGCCGTTTTCAACATGTTTTACCAGCTGCTTGTTTAACAACATTCTTGTCAAAGACTGTGTTCTACTGTGACTTCAGCCTCTGTGCAGTCCAGATCAAGGCCTTGGCTAAGATCCACGCTTACGTCATAGACCCGTAAGCAAACGCAACTGGGTGCAATATTTGTGTTAACTCATAATCAGATGACTGTCATGTCTGACAGTGACTGTGTTGCCATATTCAAAGGACGCTCTCAGAGCCGAGACAAGCTGACATCAGGAAGGAGTGCTTAAAGCTGTGGGGGGTGAGTGGAGAAACTGTAAACTCTACAGATTTACTGTCATGTGAACACCTTCTTTTTCAGAGAGAAATTTAAAAAATAAACATCAATATGTAAATATTTCTTTCGAAAGAGCTGAATAATTAATTTTCTTATTTTTTTCCACACATCTGTTGTTTTATACTGTCACTTATGGTTAACTGGTTTCTGATTCCAGGTACCAGACAAAGCCAGAGTCGCTCCTTCTTCATCCGACCCAAAAAACAAATTCTATGAGCTGACAAAGGTTTGATATGAAAGATATGGAAATATTTTTATCTGTTACATAAAATCTTAAAAAAGATCAAATGTTGCTGTGTTTAAAGTGATTCTTCTTTCCTCTCTTGTGCCTCAGAACTCAGATGTTGATGCGTTCCAGAGTAAGATAACGCCTCTGGACTCCAAGACGCTCAGTAAGCTGCGACAAATTTTTGACTACAGGTGCATTGTGGGAGGTGGAGAGCAGATCTTCCTGCTTGCACTGGGGGTAGGTATGAAGGGACAGGGCTTCTGGTATAATTTATTTATATCTAGAGCACTAGCAGAGTGCTAACTATGTGCTTCCTTTAAAACTCGTTCTCTGTTACCTGACTGTGTAGAAGTCTCAGATATACACGTGGGACGGGAAAATGCCTCTGCGCTGGAAGAAAATTGAAAATTTTAAGCTGGAGCTGCCAAGGGAAACGCTCCTCAGTGTGGAGATCGTTCAAGAACTGAAAGGGGAGGTGAGAACCGGGACGAATCTTAATGTGTATAAAAACAAAACAAGTGGAGAAAAAAAGATCTGGATCAAATATAACACCATCTGTTTGGTTCTCAGGGTAAAGCTCAGCGCAGAATCAATGCTGTCCATGTGATGGATGCGCTGATTCTTAATGGTACCGATGTAAGAGATCAGCACTTCAACCAGCGGTAAGATGTTGGCTCTGTTTCAAAGTTATCTGGATTTATCTTTAAAACATGTTATTTTGTTTGTTTTGGATTCACTCAAAGCATTTTTAGGAATCGGAACGTTTCTCTTGTTGGGAACATTCATGTATGTTTTTGGCCCCTGAAGTGATATCTGTACTGCTGATATCCACCGCAATAAAAAAAAAAAAAAAAAAAAAGAAAAGAAAAACTGCGAAAAGAGCTGAGAGATTTTACTGTTGGCCACAGTTTTCTTGCTTATGCTTTGTGTTCTTAAAATTTGCAGAATCCAGATGGCTGAGAAGTTTGTGAAGGCGGTGGCAAAACCCAGCAGACCAGACATGAACCCGATCAGGTGAACCAGATTCAGCCATTTTCTCCACTTCTTTCACTTTTCACTGGAAAACATTAAACTTAAATTACCAGTATGTTATATTTTATTGTCAAAATTCTTCTCAAGTTTGAAATTGAAGTCATGCTGCCAAATTATTTTAATTTAAATGGCTCCTGGTACTACATAGTAAATATTCACGTGCTTTTTTTCTCCCAACCAGAGTGAAGGAAGTTTACAGACTAGAGGAAATGGAGAAAATCTTTGTCAGGTAAAAAAATTGATCTTCCATTGGCTACCTGTAATTACAAGGTTTCTCTGTTTTCTTTAAGACCGGTGTTATTTTAGTTGCCTTCATAAGACATTGTCTCCAACTATGCAAATTGATCTCATTTTGTTCCTCAGACTAGAGATGAAGATGACCAAGAGTTCAGGAGGTGTCCCTCGTCTGTCCTACACCGGCAGAGATGACAGGCACTTCCTTCCCACAGGCCTCTATATCATTAAAACTGTCAATGGTGAGTATTTGTGTTTTTCAATATATAGCAGTGGATGTGTTAAAATATAAAAATAAAAGCAAAACTCTGTTTTTCTTCCTGTCACCCTTCAGAGCCGTGGACAATGGCATACAGCAAAAACTCAAACAAGAAGTTTTTCTATAACAAGTTAACCAAGGAATCGACGTACGATATGCCACCAAATGCTGCTGCTCCTTTCCGGTATGCATACGCCTTTCTGTCCTACAATACATCGCAAAAGTATCAATACCCCGTTAAGATGAAGGGGTGTGAAGTGTTAAAAGCTTTAACTGGCGATGATAAACCAACAGAAAGTAAAGTGGAAGGAAAACATTGTACCCAGAGTGGAGCTTTGCAGTCCACATTTTTATTTGTGATAAACTTTTAAAACCAAGTGTTGTTTTCCTTGCGCTTATAACTTTGCACAACTTTTTGGTGGTGAAAACGTTGCGCAATGTTTTGACCACCAAATCAAAGATAGTAAGTAAATAAATGTAAGAAAAGTAGATAATCTCTGAAATATCTGGTTTGTTTTAATTCCTCAGCGTCTGTCACTCTGAGCGACTCTTCTGGGCCTGGGTGGAAGGGGTCATCGTCCACGATTCTCAGACCCGAACGGACCCAGAAAAACTGTCCAAAGATGAATTTTTAACCTTCATCCATCAACATCACCAGTACTCCATAAAGTAATGAACCTTCAAGAGCTTCATCAGCTGCAGACCGACACAAAGTGATGGAGCGCCTTAGAAAAGGCCGTGTGATCCATTGATCATTATTTATTTGACAGTAAAAGGACGATAAAGTCTTCAGATTATAAACGTTTTTTTACGTGGCCACTCAACTTATTGTTCATTCATTAAACTGCTTTAAGACCACTATCAAGCTCCTTGCTTTGATGACTTTCAGGGAAGTTTTATTAACTGAAGGTATGAATTATTGGCTGTTCTTTGAAGTAGTTTGCTTCCTCAATGTTTCCTCCCTCCTCAGTGAACTACACTGAATCATACTGCCTTACACAACAATATGGAGACAATAAAAATGATGCTGTTGTTTTTACCATGCCTTGACTTCTCCTGTGCATCTGTGTTTTCTCAACTTCTTGACAGGTGATATACTTTGCTGTATACTTTTATACTTTGCTTTCATACATCACTTTACCAATGATAGATGGGGTTTTAAAGGTTAAACTATGCATCAGTGTCTGTATGGTCAGTGTAGCCTTCTTTAAAACTGCTATAACGCCATGACTTGTCTTCTTCACAGAAAATTAAGCTGGATACTGAAACCAGCCGCAGCTCTGCTTTTTCCTTACTTTTTTCCAGCCTGGTTGTAGCAGCTCACTGTGTGTGACCTAAAACTCTTGTTTTTAAGTTCGACTTCTTTCGCTTTTTGTGCCTGACAATTGTTGTAAATGCTGCAATGTACTTATTTTTCTGTTGAGTGAAATCTCAAGTTGTTGGATGTAAAGCAGTGAATAAAGGGATGACACTGTTACCACACATTGAGGAAACTAGATATTTTAGATCTTCATTTTTGCCTGTTTTGCCCTCCATAATTTATGGTACAATCTATAAATAGGTGTATTTTTTATTGCAGTGAAATAATCTATTACTGATTATTATTAAAAATCCAACTATTAATTTGATATATTTATTCACTGGGGTTAATAAATACAACATTAGGAAACGATTTCAATGAAAAACTTTACAGCGCTAATGTATAAAACAGAAAAGTAACTGGAGTGGAGCATTATTTAAAATTTATACAGTTTTTTTTTTTTTTTAAAGGGCCAAAATGTGTGTAGAACTTTTAGTGATCCATCGCTTTTTATCCCTAAGGTATAAATGTGCAGCAAAAAGTGTCTCCACAGCAACCTTGTTTAAGGTTTTGTAACACATCTTTACCATTATTGACGAAACTGTGAATTAAATGTTTTTACTTTTTCAATGATTTGATCAAACGTTAATCCTTGGTCAAAAAGCCTTATGAAGAAAATTCTCAATTTTATATTTGCACCAAGAAACCATTTTTAAGTAACATAAATTTTAAATCTGCCGAAAACGTCAGTTTTGTAACTCACTCTGTGACTCATTTTCTTTATAAGAAACAAAATGACTCGTTTTGAACATGTAACAATCGGGTCTTTTATTTTGAAGTTTGAGTCACTCAACCAATCAGATGTCAAGAGGTCGGTGACGTGAAGTTCTGTTGTGAAACATTACATTGCTCGTCGCACCGTGGAGAGGATCAAACGCGCTTATCGATAGGTAATTGCTTTATTATTTTTTCACCAATGCTAGAAATGAAACAGTTGGATACATCTGAAGGTGGGGATATGAAGGTTGCTTAGTGAAACTCAAGCTAGAAGTTAAAAACAGGGCGTTGTTGGCGATGATGTAACCTCCTGTCGTACGCTTTCACTCTTATATCTTCAGCTGTTTGCAGGAGTTTGGAAGCTGAAGATTTGAGGATTTTCTCTTATTTGAGGAGCAGCTGCCCGTCAGTCATGCTGAAAGCTCTGGGTCAAGTTTTTTTCTCCACCGGACTGAAGAGTCCTAAATTCACAGCAGAGGAGCCGAAGGTAAATTATTCTCAGTTGGCTCATAAAACCAGAACTTCAGAACCTTTAACTGCTCTGTCCTCCCGTCTGTCATGGGACCGCTTTACTGGGTGATGTAGATGAACTCAGCACAGTTCACAGTTACCTGATTCAACAGCTGTTCTTATTATCTCTTAACACATTCACTGACTGAACCTCTCAGATAAAAATGAGAACCATTACCGTTTCTTTTTCTCCATATAACACTAATCCTAACAGGCTTTATTTAGTTAGTCACTGTTGGGTAAATATGCACCTTGAACATGCAACATTTTCCACTTTGGGGATTTTTTTTCCCCCTTTTTAATATCTCATTGAGATCTAAATAATACTACATAGAATTGTTTTTAGTTGACTAAAACATTAAGATCAGATATGAATGGCGCTATTAATCAAGCAACAAAATGAGTTTTTATACTATTTCAAACATTTTGTTCTATAAAAATAAATTAATTAGTTTAAAAAAATAAGTTTTTGTAGAAAAAGGGATTTGAACAACAAAATTGTATCAGTATACTGTATTTACTATTATATACAACTTTTATATGCATAATGTCTGCTTCGTATAAAGTCTGAGCATTTCCAGACATTTACTCATGTCTGTTCTTTAGCTAAAGCCATCGTTCACATAGAGTTAACAAAGAATTAAAAAGGATGTCATTGTTCCAAGGTGACAGTCAGGAGAAGTATGTAAAATAACTCCCCTGATGTCTCCACAACATTTATGAAATGCTGCAAATAGGCCAATAGCCACAGATTTATTTGCATTTGACATCAATCTCCTGTGTTATCCATAAGTTTGGGTTAAGGAGAATTTGACATGGTAGCATGATGCTTTAGGGTTATTTTGTTTAGATGGATCAAATGTGAAATGTTCCTTGAAATAATACAGCATGAATTGATCCCAAATAATCAGTTTTGACCCAAAACATTAGTTCTTCGGGTCGATCTAAAGATGGATGTATGTTTTGTTTTGAAGTTGATCCCAAGCATAAATGCAACTGACAAAATAACAAAAAGACTGGTTTCAATGGAAAGTTGGAAAATCTAGACTTAAAACCGTGGGAAAGACAACACTTTGTCTTTAGCACAAGTGATGCCCCCTGGAAGAAGAGTGAAGGCTGTAATTAAATCAAAAACTGCTTTAACTATGTATTATTTTTAGAGAAGCACTTACGATATTGTGATCATTTGAAAAGAAAATGCATAGCCCAGAAGTGTAAACACCACCAGCCTAAACGCCAATGATTATGGGTCTTTGTTTAACAGGGTCAGGACTATGAGATCCGCACCTACCATCCCACTAGGTGGATGAGCACCACTGTGAGTGGAATGCAGGGCGATGAATGTACGAGCACTGGCTTCCGCAGGCTCTTCCGCTACATTCAGGGCAACAACAAAAGCAGTGAGTCCGTGTGAAACTTTGTCACATGAACAGAGAAAGGGCGGGAATAAGCCACCATATTTTATTGCAACTTTGTGCATCCAGTGTTGAGAGATGTTTTTTTGTTTGTTTTTTTTCTTATGCAAAGCACTGAACTTTACAGAATATTAGACATTTAATTAGAAAGAGCCAGTCAAGTGAAGAAACGTGCAGATAAACTGCAACTCAAGACAAAGAAGTTGATGAATAAATGCAAGACAAAGGGCAGTTTAGTTCCCGCTCAGCAGTTTGCAGCGGCAGCGCTGCTTTTGTGTGACTCAGCAGATTGCATTATTGATGATGTTATATACTGTTTGTGTTGTTCTACACTGAAGTCTGCATCAGAGGGAGAGTTCTACCTGTAAACACGGGGTTTAATCTTTTCAATCCACCGTCTGGTCAGGGATTATTTTGCACCAAAGTTTTGATTCAAGCAACAGAACCCGATATTCCCCAACAAAAGCTCGTCATGTCTCAAACCGGGCACCTGTCGCATGCTTTTTCATCCCTCTCCAGAGGCCAAGGTGGAGATGACCGCACCGGTCACGTGCCGTGTGGTCCCTGGAGCCGGCCCCGCCTGCGAATCTCAGTTCACCGTGTCCTTCTACATCCCAGATGAGCTTCAGGAAAACCCACCTGAGCCCACCGACCCCGATGTGTTCTTGGAGGACCGGAAAGAGTTCACTGCATATGTCAGGTAATGGACACTGGCAAGAAACCATAAAATGCAGATGGGATGTCTCCTGTCCTGATAGCATTGGCAAATAGAATGGCATGTCTGGTGGCCATGCAGTGTCAGTTGTTGATCTGTACAGCTGACTTAATTGAATTAATGGCATATCTGGTTCTGGTATTTGATTGAAGACCCTACAATAATTTTAGAGAGAAAAACATGATGAACTGAGAGAGGAATAAAAAAAAAAAAGATGGAAGAAAATGACAAAAATTATGATAACAATAAGAAAATTTTAATAGTAATGAAATAGAAACACATGGAGGGCTAAAATATGTCAGTTTAACCCATAGTTATGCCCACATCAAGCAACATTGCATCATTCACATCAAACCTCCAGTCAAGTTGGCGTTTCTAACCTTTGCAACTCAAACCAGGTGAATGTTGAAAGCACATTACTGCCATCTAGTGGACAGGGTTATGCCCAGTTACAGCTAATTTAGGTCTGTTCTACGTGCCAAATATTAAATCATCTATTTGGTAAAATAAAAAAAGCTCAAATAATGTGCATCTTTGTTTTTATTTTAGATAGAGTCGCGCAAATATAAAGGACTTAAATTCTAATTCATTCTATTTCCAGGACTTATGGTGGCTTTTCCAATGACAACATGAAGCGGGAAGAGCTGCTGAAGCTTTTGGAGAGCCTGAAGAGGGACGGCGTCGAATTTGTCGACCAGCCGTACTACATGGTCGGCTATGACAGCCCCTTCAAACTGACCAACCGCAGGAACGAGGTGTGGGTCCTCAAGAAAGCAGAGCAGCAGTAAAGTTTCACTTAGCACCAACTTAACAAATGCTCAGACTAATGTTTGAAAAGGATGAGTTGGTCATTTACCCTTTAGAAGCACTTATTGATGTTGATGACAAGACCAAATACTTGGAAGTTGCAGCTGGGATTGGTACTACATATCCAGCAGGTGGCGCTAACTGGATTAAAAAGTGCCTTGATTTTATTAAACTTTTTTAAAGTAGATAATTTTTGCTTTTGATTGTGAATATTGTTTTACTGGTTTAAAAGTAGATTTTATTAACTAACAGAACAATTTGTTAACATGTAACGAATATGAAAGGAGCAAGAGTGAAACCAAGAGGTTTTATAAAGCATCTGCTGCTATTTCTCTGGGAATAAACAGACCAAAAATCTTGTCCCATCTCTCGTTAGAATGTTCCACAATACTTGCAAATGATTTCAAACTTTTCCCATTTTTGCCACACTACAGCAAATTATTATTATTATTTTTACCAAAAACAGTCTGGTAGCTTTTCTTTCCAGCACCCTAGAGTCAATATTTTGCAAAAACCTTCTTTCACTGCAGTCGCCAGTCTTTTATGGTATTTACCTTCCAGTTTTGCCACTTTTAATTGGACTGAGACCTAGAAACTGGCCGATTCTAACAAAGGAATGAGCTCTGACTGTTTAGCTGTGAACCTCCACCACAATTTGAAGTCCACCCTCCCCCCACTCCAAGATATTTAACCCCACCTTCCTATCAAAGAACTTTGCATATAGGCCAAAAGCTTCATGTTGTTTTCACCTGAACAGCTTACACATGATTGCTGTATAAGCTGCTTGTTCAAAACAGAAAAGGGGACCTTCTTTGTCTTTCTTTCAACACTCTCCCATAAAGGCCAGATTCATTCAGAACATGCAGATTCTCCCACCTGAGCTGTGAATCTCTTCAGCTCCCCCAGACCTACCAAGGTTCTCTTTTCTTTTCGCTTGGTCTGTTATCTAAATGGAAAATGAACATAGATCATTCGCGTTGACTCATATTTTTATACTTTTACATTGTACTTGAAAGTGACAACTTTAGCACTTTGCAGCAGATCATTTGGCCCTGCTAGGCGTTTGTCAGTTTGAGAAATCCCAGCTTATCTGGTCTCATACCTCACCCGCAGCCTCTCCTATCAGATCCACTATAATTAATGACTGAGTTGCTATTTCTGGATGTGTCACACCACTGAAGACTCATCGTTTGTCATTTTTCTCTGGAGCTAGTGATGGATGAAGGCATGTAAAGTTAGCAGGTGGTGCTGTGTGGCTCAGACCTCCAACACTTTTATATATGTAGTGGGTTGCAGATATTTACAGGAAGGTAGTCATAAGCACTAACACGAGTTTTTTATATGAGTAATTGCTTCTAAAATGATGTTGAATGTAAAGCGCTTTCATCGGTAATAAAGAGAACTAATAAATGTA
Organism: Girardinus metallicus; assembly: GCA_903067095.1. Classification (NCBI taxonomy): domain Eukaryota; kingdom Metazoa; phylum Chordata; class Actinopteri; order Cyprinodontiformes; family Poeciliidae; genus Girardinus; species Girardinus metallicus. The sequence goes on from CAEGAE010041338.1 coordinate 71,343, forward strand.
AATTTTGTTTTACTTTTATTACATTTACCTCCACAATTCATTTGGTGACATTTAATTTGTGATGTAAAAATGTTCTGATTGCCCTCGCCGACGATCATGACCTCTTATCGGACAGATCAAATCCGTGGCGCTGTTCGTGGCTTCCTAAGCTTCATCTCTGCTGAATCACTCATTTTATTTATGGCTGGATTGTTCCCAATATCATGTTCAGACATTCAGCAGAATTAGTTTTTTTGTTTTTCTCCTTTAGAACACAAATGTGCCGTCTCAGTTTAATGTAATTTAAGGTGCCCACTGAAGCGTAGCATTAATGCCGGAAACAAACACAGAGGGATGTTTCTTGTTTTAATCTGAATGCCAGAGTCGGGCATTTTAGCTGCCTCTCTGTAGAAGAATTGGTGAAGAATTAACTGAGACTTTGGTGCGTAATGGTATACCAGTGGTAAAAGTTAGCCATTTATATGTTGGATAATATTAGTTTAAAGCTCTGTAATTTGATAGATAGTGGTTCAGACCTGAATGGGAGTATTATATCAGCAGGTTTGGGGATCTCTTCAGAAAGGAAACTAAATAAAAAACAATGATGGTGAATTATATTTCCTGGCTAGAAGAAAGTTGCCACCTGCATTCAACAGACCAAACAGTTACAACCTGCCATTGGATAATTACTGTGTGGTCGATGACATTCTAGCTGGCTATAAATGGACAAATGGCCGTAGCAGCATGTTGACCAGGTTGCAGTATGTTGCATGGCTGGAAATAGTCCAGATTACTCTGCTGATCTCTTTTTTTAGTCACACCCTGTGAAGATGCTGCGCAGATGCACGTGCTAACAGAAGGACAGCAGGAAGCGTCTGGAGTGTGATCATAGTCGGGAGGGGAGGGTATTGATTCCCATCTGACGGCCAGATGGAGGCAGCTTGTAGAGGACAGGTGACTGCTGAATTACACAAAACTGTATGAGAAGATCTGTGTTTCTGTTCCTCTGAGAATACATTCCAGAGAGCTTTTTTATTTTACTTTTTTACTGAACTTGTGCACAGTGTGGAGTCAGAACGGCTCACTGTTGCTCAGATCCCTAACGAGGATGTCCAGGAGGAGATGTAACTGATGTCCCCACAGAAGGGGAAGAAGAGAGGAGGGGGGTGAGCTTTCCAGATGACCGAGGAGCATGGCATGGCAACGGCTCTAATGAGGATATGATTTGGTGCGTCAGGCAGCCAGATGGCCCTGCATCACACACACAGAGAGAACTGACATATTTAAATATCACCTTTTTTATTACAGACATACAAATGGAGCCTGGCACTTCACTCCCACCCCTATCTGCCAGCCTCTGACAAAACTGGAGAACTGAGATGTTTCCAAGCACGAGACAAGCGCTCGGTCATCACCACACAGAGGCTGAGAGGCACACAGGCTGGTACGGCTGGTACATCACACGCCTGTCAGTTCGGTTCATAAATCTGAAGGGAGCATATTTACCCAGCTGTGAGCCCCAGAAAAAAGATTTACACAAGTCAGGAATGAGGACAGGAGCAGTAGGAGGAATATTAACAGAAATGTCTGTATCAAACTACAAGCCTACGCTCATGGCTCAACCTGGAAATCTATGGAGGTCTAGTGTTTTTCCAGGTCTTGTACTTCCAGATTGTATCCTCAATCCAGTTTAAGTTTTGTACACACCCATCATCTGTTGGTTCATCAATCCATTGTAAATCGGGACGATCCATTCATCAATCAATCTATACATCATCCAGCCATTCATCTTTGAGCCATTATCCATCCATCCATCCATCCATTCGTCCCTCCCTCCATCCATCCCTCCATCTTTTAGTCCAACATTTGACCATCGATATTTAATTCCTGAGCACAGAAAATTATTGCCAAAGTAATTCTTTGTATTTATACAGCAATCTAAATGTAAAAAAAGTATAGTGTACTGAAATTTGACATGAGAACTATGAAGTAACCCTCATAAGGAATAAGGAACAAAATCTCAATGCCCTGCAATGAGAAATAAATGACGTAAAAATAAACACAGGGCTCTAAAATTTTATAGTTTATAAAACAATTAGTCAGACATCGTAAAAGAAATCATTTAAGCTCTACAAACATCAAACAGATTTGTTACCAGACAAAAACACACTCTCAGATTGAGTTCAGATTAACAGCCAGTTCTGTTTAATAATAAACTCTTTGGTTACCCACATGAAAACTAAAAGAGCTGGACAATAAAATAAGATCTTTTAATGTACATTTACAGGTTCATATTTAACTCCCAAACACAACTCATGACTAAAACGATCTTTAAAACATAATTCAAAGTTACAAACAGAAACAGATCTATGCACAGTGCAAAGTCTACAAACTAAAATGTCAAGATTTTTTTCATCCAGTCTTGGCATCATCCTCACTGATCCCATCTCTAGGTGGCAGCACTGAGCCCCTCTGCAAGTCCCGTGGACCACTGAACACAGTAACGGCTGAGCTGAGCAGAAAGTAAAAAGCTGGTGTTTCTACAGTTTCTACAGTTGAAGGTGTACCATCAGGCTTTCTGTCTGCTGTACCTGGTCCTCCGTTCAGTTCGACTTTGTAAACGGTGCTGCTTTCAGTCACTTTCTAAAGCCAGTCAGCAAAACACAGTTTTTACAAGCTGAGCAAAAACCACATCTTTACATTCCAGTCTTTTCAAAAACCACGGCTGCAAAGTTAAATGTTTACAACTCTGATTCCTTCAAGTCACCTTAATTTGCCCTCAAATGCTTGTTCTTTAATTAAACTAGAGGGATGATTAAAACATTTAAATAAAAGACACCAGATGTTAAAGAACGACTTCTTTTAACAGGAGGTGAATCACTAGAAGATTGAATGAAATCATAGGAGCAGAGCCATTTTTCCACTTCAGACAGGTTTGCGTGGTTCGTGATCAGGTGATCAGGCATCAGATCCCTCCTTCAGAGACAGCACAAAGGGGGCTGGAGCTTGGGGAGGCCCCTCTTCAGACCCCCTTCTAGGTTATGTTCCACATGAGCTCAGCTCATCAAGTGCCGTTGGAGTCTGTGAGCAGGGGGAGAGTCCGGACCTCTGGGTTGGACAGATCTTCAGCAGTTTCTCCATTCTCACTCTCAGCCAGCTCTCCTTCGCGTTCGCAGATCACGGTCATGGGGCTGCTGAGGATTCTGTTCCGAGCGTTGTATTTACTGCTGGCTGCAGACGGCGGCGTGCGAGAGCGTCCATACTTTGAGATGCCCATCGAGTAGGGTGAGGACGTCGGCGACGACGGACCCTCGTAGCGGCTCCACTCCACTTCGGATGCCCTCTTACCTCGGGTGGGAGAGTTGGAGGGGCTGTTTGGGGTCATCGGCGAGGTGGGCGAACCCAGAGTGGGGTCTAACGCGCCATCCGAGCGTGTTCGCTGGAAGCGGGGGTCAGTGGAGCGAAGCATCTCAGCGGCAGACATCCTGAAACTGGTCTCGGAGCGGCTTCCCTTCTTGAGGAGGAGGGCCTTGAAGGAATCGCTGCTGGTGGAGGTCTTGCGGAGGTTGCGCTGGATAGAGCCCGCCTGGCGGGGCAACGATGACACCGTCCCCGGAGACAGGCTGGTAGGGGTCGACGGTGGAGACTCGGGCTGGCTCCCAGTTCGGGATTTCTCTTCTTCAGACTCCCTGCGTCCCAGAACCTTCCTCTTGGACCTGTGGACACAAAGACGACTGGCTTCACTACATGTTTAGAGGAACAGCGAGTTCAAGGGTTAAATTAACACCAACAAGTACAATAAATAAGTACAACACATGTAAAAGTATATAAAAAGTTGGGGGATTTCTGGTATTGCACAAAGTCTGTCATTCAATTTCTTCTGACAGGGCTGTTTGCTACTCTGCATACACTGGCCACTACAACAAATTTTGCTGGACAACAAATATTGTTTTGAGGCCATTTTCAAGAAATGTATTGATAATGTCATAATAATCATAATGATGCCCTCTCAAAGACTAATAAACTTCTTTTTTGTGCTGAACAATCAAATCTATTTACGCCTTTAAAGAAATAAAATGGAAATAATTATGTGTAAAACAATGCAGAAACTCTGTAGAGCACCATTTGTATCTTCTCACCTCTCTGCTATATTTTCATCAGTAATTTGCAGCCCTGCTCTACACTGCAGAAGAAAAACTACAGCAGGTTTATTGCTGAGATGGCAGAACCTCGGTACTTTCAAGGAGACTTTCTGACTTGCTGCTTCGTCTAAAGATTAAGTCAATACAAACTAGAATAAGTTAAAGTGAATATATTTATTTTAGTTTAATCAGTTTCAGGTGAAATAATCTAGAAATTTATAAAATTCAACAAATTTTGTTGAGCAGAGATATTTTTTTAAAAACTGGTTTAAGCGCTCTACACAATTCTTACTTAGAAATAATGATTAATCTACCCAAAGCAGTTTTATTGGTTTGTTTTACCAGGTTAGCAACGCAAAACAAGAGTAAGTTGTTAGGTTTTGGTAGCAACATTAAAAAAAATGGCAATTTTAAGCTATCTTAAACACTTTACTCAAAACTTAAGCACTTTGAAAACAAAGAAAAGTCCTGGTTCAACTGCAGCGTCTTTTTACAGAGTTACAGGATATTTGTCTGTCGTGCACCACTAAATAGTGTACAGAGTTAAAATTTCCATTTAGACCAAAGTGATTAAAATCAGAACACTAAAGCAAATGTTTTATTTAAAAGAATCTGATCCCATACTCCAGTATGCCTGGTAGCGCCCCTGTGAGAACATAATTAAATGCATTGAAAATGCAGAGCGGGAACCTGATGCTCAAGGTAACGATATGTGAAGGACATATGTACAATCTGTAATCCTCTAGTCTTCGCAAAAAAATTCTCCATTTAGGAACAGGAGAAAAAACAAAATAAAATAAAGCTCTCGCTAAAGGTCATAAGAGGAAGGACTGAAAACATGATCGATTATTGGAGAATCTCACTTCAAAATGCATTTTTGGCCTAAATTCGATCTCATCCCTGCAGCCTCCCTCTGCTGTTGTCACTTGAGCATTGCATAAGATAGGGAACCTGAATTCAGCGGACCGTGATAACGGCACACTGAACAGCATCAACAGTTCTAGAGGTGAACACATGTGCAATATGAGACCGAGCTGCGAGCATGCCATCGATCTCTTCCTCCTGGCCGGTTTGGAGTGTTTTATTTCAGATAAGATTTCTGCTTGAGCTCTGAAGACTTTTCACACAGGATGTTCATCAGTAACTGAAGAAAAACAACACAGAAACCAGATGAAAAAGCTAAAAATAACTTGGTGTCTCCCAGCTTCAATTGCTTGGTCAGAGTTTAAACTCAGCTAATTTTTCTGTACTGTCTCCATTCAGCGATCGCATTGAAAAATCTGGAATTTTTTTTCCGTTGATGATCAAAGGCATTAAATTAAAATCTTTTATTGGTTTAATAAAATTCAGATAGAGGTTAACGACATAAAAATGGGGATAAAATTCATGAATCCTTCATTTTCTTTTTGCTCGACACTACTACCTCTCCTAAGCAACCTGCTGCACAAATTTTTATCATCCTAAAAGAGAAACAGTCACTGAACGTATGTTGCTTCAAAATGTACAATTCGTTTTAAATTTCTGCCCATTTTGCTGCTAAAAACCTCCAATTGTGATCATTAAAAGGTGTAAAAAAAAAAAAAATCTCTAAATGTCTAGCACTTCCAGAAATCCTAATGTGAAATTATTCTTTACGCTCCGTTCCCCCCGAGGTGTTGTGGAGGAGGAGTGTGCCGAACAAACACAAATAACTCGCCTGCGAGCTGCATGTGGTCTTCATCTTTAATTAGGCTGCACAACAACAGCACCATACTTGTACACGTGACGCAACGGTTGCCATAAATGCACCGAAAACCCCTCTTCTGAGTGGAGATAAAATCCTGTGAAAATGAAGTGCTGTGAAGCTAAGGGAGAAGTCCGACTGCCGCTGCCGTCGCACGTGACCGTGGAGCACAAACTGGCGGGCTGCATGGGATATTTATGCGGAGCAAAGCAGAGCAACGTATGCAGAATGTGTCACAGAGAGCAGAAACGTGAAGACTGAAGATGGGAAAGTCTCCAGTGGCCTCTAACCTAGATTAGGACTTGAGGGTGTTCAATAGTTAATAATAAATGAAGAAACTGTCTTTTTTCCCCTCCTCTCCTGTTGAGAGTGAGCAATGATAATGTGACTAAATGAACACAGATGCCTTCATGAACATTTAATGACTCATTTTGGCTTCTGAAATATCGCGTTTCGTCGTTAAACTGTTCAGAAAAGGCTTGCTTCAATGCTGGACAGTGCTGGGTTGGTAAAGTTATGTCGGAGAGGTGAAGGGGTGGAGGTGGAGGAAAAGAAATCAAGTCCTGAAGGGTGATGGAGAGGAAAGGAGCTCATCAGTTTGTGAGGATGAGAGAATTGGATGTTGGCAGAAGGTTCGGAAGCAGGAGCGATAAATAAGAGGCGGCTCAGAAGAACAAATTACATTTCTGAAGTTGGATCCTGAGATTAGAGGAGTTGTGATGAGTTCCTACCTGTGAATCACAGCAAAGAGGTCCTCTGTGGTTCTGGGTCGGGTAGCAGTAGGAGTAGGGGTCACCATGTTCTTCTCCGACGCCCCGTTCGCTGACGGGGCCGGAGACGATTCAGCCGTGCTGGGTTCAAAAACCTCACCTGAGAGAAAAAAAAGGCAACTTATTTACATCTTCACCAAAAAAAATAACACAAAAAAAAAACACACTCATGTCTCCATCTTGTCGCTTCAACCTGGCGATATCCAAAGAGGTGGAATCCCTGACTGTCCTCTTACATTCTCCTCCACTCCATATGTCGCCTTCTCATCCTTCCCTCGCTCAGGTCTGAGCATCAACTGCCTGCAGTCACAGTTTACACTCGCCCCGTCCTCCTCTTCATCCTCTCTACAGGATCAGTTCCCCTCCCTCCACTCCACCATGTAGCCCCTCCCCCCGCCGATCTCCCTCCAACCACAAAACAGCGTCTCCCCTGGGACACGTGCCCCCATCCTTACCTCATACGAAGAGAGAGAGAGGAAGAGAGAGGAAGAGAGAGGGGAGGAGGGGTAGAGCGGCCAGAAAGGACTGATTTAGGGAGACGGAGTGTGGAAGAATAGCCAGAAAAAAAAGAAAGAGAAAATGGATATTTGGACTGAGAGTGGTTTATAATTCCCTTTTGCAGAGTCAAATATCAAGTTCTCAGTCTACTTTTAGCCTATTCTCAAAGTTTTAAACAAAAAAGAATTAAAGGCAGACAGAAGGCTGAATAAGAGTAGGATGGATGGATGGAGAACAGGACAGATGTATAAATAAATGTCTTGGCAAATGGGTTAAAGATTAGATAGTTGGATTGATGGGTTGAAGGATGGAGGGAAAGCTAAATGCAACTTTTAGACAATGAGTTTGGAAATAAAGTCTGGCAACACAATTATATTTCCAGCTCTCTTTTTTCACACTTTAGATTTTCACTTTTTTTCACACTTCAGATCTGAAAGGAAAATTCATGCTTTTCCAGCCTTTGTTGTAACTTTCCAGAGAGAGTGTGGTGGGATGGGTGGAAAAAAAGGAAGTGTGTGTAAAGGAGAAAGTCTGATTTTATGCAGCAGCACTGCTGGCCCAGTGATAAGCCACAACGTTCAGTTTTCATAACCAGAAAAAAAAAATCTACCTTCAACTCAAACAGCAGCCAGCAGCTCAACTTCTAACCATAGAAGATTATCAAATAAAGCTTAAGTGTTGAAGTTTCTGGCATTAGGGTCTATCCTTTTGAAAATGAATACAGAATTGAATTGAGACCCACCTATATCATCATCCTTGGAGCTGATGGACCCAGTGGTGCTACTCAGTCCATCTTCCTCCTCTTCTTCTTCATGAGCCTCTCCATTTGTAAGTTCATGATCAACACTTGTGTCTTCACTTGTACAGCAGGAGTCATCCTTATCGGGTGATGTCTCACCTCTTCCTGACAGCTCAAAGCTTTCTTGAGTATCCTCGTCTTCCTGTTCTTCACTCTGCTCTATCACCTCCTCCTCTACCTGCCTGTGTGGTGCATCCACTTGGTCTTCTGCTTGGGTTAGAGGAGTTGCATCCTGAAGCTGCGGCTGGACATGTTCGCCTGTGCTAAAAGGTAATATCAGAGAAACTTTGGGTTTCTTGGCGACGGCTGGGGGCTTTTGTTTGATGGGGGAGCTACGTTCCTTGTTTTCTTCACCGTTGAACATATGGTAACTCTGCTCTTCAGTTTCCCCATTGATGGGAGCTCCATCTAGTGTTTCATCTGTGAAACTGCAGTCCAGTGACAGCTCTTCCAGAAGCTGCGACACAGGTGACAGCGGGGTCTTGAGCAAATCCTGTTCTGATGAGCCAGTCAACAATGACAGTACAGTGGGATGCCCTTGAGAGTAAGACAACTCCTGGTCCTGATGTTTCAGCCTTGTTTCGATGTCTGATTTACTGTTGATTTCATTCTCCGATCGTCTAACTGAGCGGAGCTGAACACTCTGCAGCGCAAACGGGGTAATCAAGGGCTTAGGCGACTTTGAGGGGCTATTGGAAAGATCTGCCTTAGGAGGATCTTTTGCTGTCTTCTTAGGAGGAGAGGTACACACTGAAGCAAAAGCAGGAAGTGGAGGAGGTGGAGGGGGCCCTATGGCAGGGAGAGGCGGGGGAGGGGGTGGACTGAGGCTCCCATTGAAAGATGAGCTGGTATGGATTAGCATGTCTGGGGATGGTGGAGGAGGAAATTCTGGGGAAATGGAGTGAGCAGGGAAAGTATCCTGCGGAGGTGGAGGAGTAGAACTTGGAGGGGGAGGGAAGGGTTGAGGTGCATTGAGAGGGGTGGTGGGAGTTGGGGAGGAGAACAGCAATGGTGGAGGTGGTGGAGGGGGACCAGAGCACTTCAGACTGTCTGAGGTGTTGGAGGACAGCGATGTAGAGGAGGATGAGACAGAAACCGAGGAGAGGAGAGACGACTTTCTCTCTGGGACTTTCGGTCTAGGTTTTCCACCCGACGGAGACATAGACCTGATGAATGCGGGTACAGGAGTCCCAGCTGTGGGGGTGTTGGACTGACTGGAATAGCCGCTGGATGGGGAGGTGAGTCTGTGCACCCGGTCCGGTGAGGAGTTGGAGGGTTTGCTCTTTGCAGACACCTCTACTTCCTGAGATGGAGCCCCCTGGGTCTGACCTGCTTTCTGAAACTTTCCTGGATGACCCTCAACTGTGACCCTATCTGCAGCATGGCCAGGAGGTGTCTGGACCCTCTGGTCAACTTGGCTACGTGGGTAGTCTGAGTAGTATCCCCAGGATTCGGCATAGTCAGAACGCAAGCTGCTGGTGTCACTGGGGGTGGGTGTGACGTGGCAGAGAGAGTACAAGCTTGGCATGCCAACACCGTTGGCGCTAGCTGCTAGCGAGGCTGCAGAGCTACCTGCACTGATACTGCTCTGACTGCGTGACCGCATCACCCAAGGGTCATCATAGTCACTGCTTGGACTGTGCGATGGTGAGGCGGGTGAAGCACCCTTTCCCTTTCCTTCTCTCAGTCCCATCTGTAAGCTTTGTTGCAAGCTAGCAATCAAAGTCTCACTGAGCATAGTGCCATTCGGCATATTAGCACCGCTAATGGCAGCAACGCCTCCTAGGGGCTTCTTTGCTGCAGGCTTGCGTCTCAGCGAGTCTGTGCGAGTCGGGGGAGGCGGGGGCTTCCTGGACTTGCGGAGGGAGATGCTGCGGGAGAGGGAGCGGTCGCTGTAGAGGCTTCCAGAGTCTTCCTCACCGACTATCTCGCGACACTCATACATGCTGTGTCTGGAGGCTCGTCCAGCGCCATGCCCGCTACCGTGACTTCGGGAGCGTAGACCCGAATCCAGGTGCATAGAGGTGTAGTACCCATCGTTATCCTGAGAGTAGAGTGAACTTGAGTCGGTGGTGGTTCTGGAGGAGTGTTCCACGCTGCTGTAGAGCTGGTTGATTGGGGTTGAGCAGCTGGAGGTCAGGGTGCGGTGTGGAGTCATCACATTTTCAGGTGTGTCGTAGATCCAATTCTCTTCTGGTAGGCAGGATGGTGGAGTGGGGGCTAGTGTGCTGTGGCTGTGGATGCTGCTGTCTGAGTGGCCCGACTCACTAGCTGGCCTGGCAGGTGTGAGACAAATGTCCTGAGGTGTGTGCATGGGGGTGGACGTGGCCAAGGCTGGGCTGTGGCTGAAAGCGGTTGGACTGGACATCAACTGGTCGGTGTTGGTGGAGGAAGCCTGGTTGAGTGCTCGAGACATGGGGTAAGCTGAAACTGACTGACTGGAGGTCTTGAGGCTAATCACTTCAGTCGAGCTAGACAGTGTGGCATTGGGGATGTAGGAAGTGGAATAAGCAGCATGAGGGGAGACGACGCACGCCGTGCTACCACCCCACTCAGCAGGGTGCGTCCCCCTCACTTCTTGAGACTTGGGCCTGGGTAAAGAGTTCATCCTTGGAGTATTCCTCATGTGCACCACCGTGTCATCAACCTGAAGCTTCCCAATCTGCCTCTGAGGCTGGTCCTCTGGCTTTTTGGGTGTGCTACTATAGATAGGATCAGCACTGAGGGACACCCTGGCACCTTGTCGAGGGAGGCTGTGAAAACGGGAGGGGTCTCCGTTAAACAGATGGTGCATCATTACGACCCCCGAGCTGTCGCTGCTGGAGATGGAGATGCTTCCCGTGGAAGAGGAAGCAGATATGCCGGCCATCTGAGCAGCAATCCCCTGTCCTCTCTGTGCCCGGATTCTCCTCATAGACGGGGGAACAATCTTCACTTCCTCCGTCTGGCAGCTCGAGTCTCTGGTCTCTGAATGTCGGAGAGTTGAGTTGACGCTCCCCACTCGGCCCAGAGTGGAGTACTGTCCTGGGATGAACATGGACTGTGGCCGAAGTTCTCCGCCTCGCCCTTTAGCTGCTGTGGGGGGAAAAAAATAAACATGTGATGCTGAAATATTTTTTCTCTGGTTTGACAGAGCCTTCTTCTCATCAGACCAGACTTTCAGATGAACTGGTCACAAAAAGAGATTACTAATTCGATTTAGCGTAACCTTGTCGCATGCGTTAATAGAATCTGGTCTTTGTCATTAACGAGGAAATGATGATGGGAGACACTCTCCACTACACTTCCTCTCTGAATCTTATTGTAGCTCAACCTAATAGATTACCGACCACTTCACCCGCATTAACATTTACAAAAAAGACACACGAGCATGCATGTGCATTGCAAGCATGCTCATTCAAGATCAGAAACCCAAGAACATGCACCGAATGAAGATATAAAAAATATGCATACTAACCATACTCGCTTGTGCACAGTCTGAGTAGTGAATGTACAGAGAGAGGATGTCTAATCTCATTTATGATGGTTCTCCTGTTGATATTTGTGTTCGCGCACTCACTCCTGCGTACTTTCCTTTCTCCCTCCTCCTTCTGTCTCCACACCACGCATACTCCCTCTCCCTTGCTTTGCTAAAAGCTGGACTGACAGCTTGGCTGCTGCTTCTGCTGCAATAGATAGATTAAGCTACATCTCTACTTTGCAGGCAGCTCCAGTGCTAAAGGAGGGAGGGGACAAAGCAGTGGGACAATTTCCCCGGAGCGAGCTCTGCCGACACTCAGACGCTGTAGTCAAAGGGGGCACTAACCAGACTTTAAAGCTCTGTTCCGATCTATCCTGATTGATCTCGGTGACCAAAGAAAGAAAGGGACATGAAATGCTGCAACCATGTGACAATTGAGGGAAATGTAAACATTAGTCATGCTGCGCTGTCAGAGCACTGTGTCAGCTTAAAGAGCTTAGTGTCGCTTAACACCCAGAAGAGTAACTAAGGTTAGAAGAAGCATATAACCTTTTTATAGGAATGGTTCAGATCTTGGAGAGTCATTTATTCTGAAGCACAATTTCCAGAAACAAAACACCTAATGTCACTAGACTAAAAAAAAAAAAAAGAACTCTATGAAAGCAAAATTATAACCACAAAAAGACTTGAAGCCTCTATAACTGGCTGCTGGCTGCAGGCTCAGTTTAACTGAGTGGAGGAGAGCAAAACTCCACCAATGAAATATGAGCAGCTGCAAGGCTTATGTCAATTACCAGTAACTTAAAATTCATACACATTGAACTTTTTCACATTTTGTCATTACACCCATGAATCTCAATGAAATATAATGGGATTTTATGTGACAAGCCAACACAAAATTGTGACCAATCTTGAAGGGGAAGGAAATTCCAAAACATTTTCCTTGGATAAAATGTTTTACAAGGAAAAATCTGAAAAATGCGGTCTACATTTGCTTTCACTCTCTACTAAATAAAATTCAATGCAAGCAATGACCTTTTGAAGACACCAAATTAATAAATTGAGTATGTTTTATTTAATCTCAGTATAAATTCAGAGGTTTCGTGAAGAGCTCAGTGTTTTTCAAAGTGGGGGTTGCGGCCCCCTGGCAGGTGACTCACAAATTCGGAGGGGAAATTAGGAAAAAAAGAAACAAAAATTCAAAAAAAAAATTTTTATTATACTTTTTATTATAAAATGTAAATTAACAGGATATATAAAAAAGAAAAGATAACCCACCAGGCATAGATGAAAAAAGAGAGAAAGCTTTCAATGTTTGTGACAGAGTGCAGGATGCTCATGCAGAGAGTTAGCACAGAGGGCTCCGCAGAGATCCGTACCTAGCTCCTGGTTGATGTTGTCAGGCAGCCCTGATATAGTCTTTCTGCGTTTGACCTTCTTGGGCCGGCGGGGCACGGTGTCAGTGTTAATGAGGGAGCGCCGGATGCTCGCCTGGCGGTCAAACACTGCCCCTGGAGGCCGGGAGGGCGAGAGCAAAGGCAGGCAAGACACACAGGCAAACAGCACTCGGTTAGTCAGAAGGAACAAACTCAAGGACATGCAGAGGGTTTCGGGGTTTTTGAAAAGCTCAACATGCAACATTAACAGGTCAGGAAGTGAGAGTAAGTTCAAACATTAAAGTATTTGTTATGTTGTTTTATTCTTATTAACTTAAACATATTCGTAAAGCTTTAAAAACTAATTGATTTAATCTACTAAATGTATGATTGAAACTTAAATCTAACCAGAATTTCTGAACTGTCCGAGTATTTTTGCGGATGCCAATACATTAAATGCATTGTAATTATTCATTTAATCTACAACTATTACACATTTATAAGCAATTTAAAATCACGTAGCAGCTTCAGATAATTTAAAAAAGAAACTATAAAAGCTGCAAAGAGTTCTTAAGGATGTTTGATGAAGAGAAATTATCCCAAAAATTGAAGTTTCACATCTAAATTTGAGTGAATACAATTAAAAAATATATGCCTCATGTAATAATTGCAAAGTTCTTTACAACAAAATGGTTTGGCATTTGGTCAATGTTTATTTCTTTAAATATGAGCAACTGAGGTAGATAAAGGTAAAAAAAAAAAAAAAAAAACATGCACAAGGCAGATACAGCATGACACGAAGTGTTCACATTCACACAGACATTCATGCCCCTCTCACTCTCTGTCTAGTTTTCCTTCAGGAAGACTGAAATGTCAGAGTAAACTCCCTTTCTCTGTGCTGTGTGGCTAGCTGGTGACAAGCTGCGGAGCGTCAGGGAAGCAGAATTTGATAGGAGGCCAGATAGTGTCTCTCAGGCTTCTCCTCAAAGTGACAGGAAAGTCTCTGATCTTTCCACGAGTCTGCCTGTGCGCTTTGGAAGTTCACTCTGTGACCTGAAGTGACAGCAGCTGAAGTCAATACTAAACGAGTGGAGTAAGACCAGATTAAGCTCTGATTAGTGTCTGCAGGAGCAGCTGTAGGTAAATAATGAATAGTGGAAGAATACAAATAATAAGAATGCTTCCATTTATGTTTTAAACACCAAATCTTGCAAAATGAGATGTTCCTATTGGATAGCAGTGAAATACAAATGACATGCTAACAGGGTTATGTCAACATGTTTTGCTGTGTGTCCATGTGTCAAAAACAATGGGGATCTGACAAAGTCAGCAAGAGTCTTCGACCTCTGGATAAGCTGTCAACAGATTTTCACATACAAACACTCACACATGCATAGAGGAAAGGTGAAGGTCAAACCCATTCAGATAGGATGGAATAGGAGATGGAAAGTAAACCTGACGGACAGTTTGTATTTTTTTTTTTTTTTTTGCTTAAGTGATGCGATACAGTACCTGATTAATTTATATTCAGCTCAGAGAGTAAAAGAACAGGCGAGGCAACTTCTTTCCCTTCTGAGCTATAAGGAAACAATATAACACACCTGTAATGTTGATGGGCACCACGTCTGTGGGTACGGCCTGAGCCGCCTGCCTCATCTTCTCCTCCGGGGTTGGGAGGGGTGGAGCCTTGTTCCATACCACCTGCCCGTCAACTTCAGACGCCTCTCCAACCTCGCTCCCACCTTGCGGCGTCGGGGATCTCATGGAGAGCTGAGATTTGTCATCCTCCGCTGATGAAGCTGTTGACTGGAGGAGGTCAACAAAACGAAAGTTTAATGCGGCGGAAAATATGAAGTTTTTAAAGAAACGGAAGCAGCAGGAACTGGTACGACAAAACACGGGAGGAAAAAAAAAATGTGACTGGAAATGAAAAAACTCCAGATACTTGTCTTAAATCATCAATTGAAGGCTCTTCGTGGATTGACCTTTAAGTGTTTCTGGTGCTATAAAGATGTTTTATGATCAGTCGGATCCAAATGAAACCAGCCTGTTGACCAAACAGCTGAAGATGGCACAATAAAAGCTGCAGGCCAGCAGCAAGGAGAGAGACAGAATCATTCAAGCAGTCAACTGAGCTGGAACACTAAGAGCCCTCAATCGTAAAATCGCAAAGGGGAACAGACAGCTATGTTAAATTGAGCCATTAGTCACCAGCAAACCAGTCATTTTAACATCTTTGTGTTTTCATCTAGAGGAAAACACTTCCAAATAATCCTGGAGAGATCCCTTCACATTCATGGTGTCACATAAGCTTTGTTTGTCTGTACTGGATGTAGAGGATCATATGGAACAAATAGTAATTAAAGTTTCTGATAATATTGTCAGTTTTGTTTTTTATTTAACATTATTGACTGGAATTTCTTGAGGCAGTTATGAATCAACATTCTTAGTGTGATGAGAAATGTTCCATGATAAATGATAAGTGATACGATAAATGGCCACCCCTAAGTGGAGGTGTGGTGCTACGCATTGACCGTCTCCCATAACACGCCTAAAGAAGTGACTCTTTAGTTTAATCAAAGCAAACTCTTAGCCTAGGATTTAAGAGCATGGCAAGTCTATAACGTTACTATGCTTTACAGACTAAAAAAACAGAATTCCTTCAAGATTAACTTATTTTGTTGATCCGGAATGCTTTAAAAATAATTATTAATTATTTTCATAGTGAATATTTATTGTCAATGGTGTTAAACTTTTGAGTGAATGTGGTGTTTAATATTCAATGTAGCAAATTTATAAATCTTAAGTTTAACTGCAGTTTGTGGAGTCCTCACACCACTGACCAGAAAAACGTTCTCAGAAAGAAAGGAGCTGATCTCCGATTCGCTAAGCCTGGAGTGCTAAATGTGCTTTCACACTCTCTTCACTCTAGTTTGTGTGAAACTGTTTTTAGATTGCTTTTTTTTTTTTTTCCACTCACTAAAGAGGCATGATTAGTTTTACTCAACCAATTCAAACAACCAACTCAGTGATTGGAGGAGAGAATGAAAAGCTCCACAAACACACCCAGGCTGATTCTGAGAGGTGAAAAATAAGAAACGCTGAGCAAAAGTAAAGCACTTTCACAGTTTAATCATGTTGGCTATCCGGTGCTGCCAATGTTGACAGGCCAAGATGTTTAAGTTCATATTTATTTCATGTTCTCCCTCTCCGAATAATGTTAGGCTTTAGTTATGCATCAGAATTAGGCTATAAGCTCCTGATAATCCTTTGAAAACAATTTTAAGCATTGCAGTTTTATTTGAAAATTTTATTATTGAGTTTACTTTAAATAAATTTGGAATCCTGAGTATTATACAATGTGCTTTACTGGAAAGGAAACTATTTACTCTTCAGATAAATTTTTAAATTATTACAAGACTGACTGACTTAAGAACCTTAATATAATTTAAAGTAGTTTTAGCTTATCACTGGTTTAGATTTATGCAATTATCCCTTATATGCAACTGTAGAAAGTCTAAAAATATATGAAAACAGGAGCTTATTGAAGGATTATTAGGTAAACAAGGTAACAGATCAAGGGAAGGGCAATCTTAGGGAAAAAAGCGGAGCAGTACTTTGGTAACAAGAATGGATTGTTATCTGCATTTTCTCCAGGTTAAACATGAACCTAGTTTCCCTTTCCTAAACAGACCGTCAAGTTGAGTTAGGATCAGGACAACAAGTACTGACGGCAGGGAAAGGAGAGGGCAAACAGCAGAACGGACGACTAGCAGACAAAGAGGGCAAGAGTGGAGTGGAACTATGGCTGGGCCTGTTGGAAGTAGGTTAGTGTGAAGAAATGAAAATGACGAGAGAAAGGGTGACAAGTTACAATAACAGTGTTATAAAGGTCAAAGGTCAGAGCATCCTTAAACTGCAAAATAGAAGTGAGCTGGAACATAAAATCCAAGGAGATAAATACTGAACTCAGAAAATTTACTTTATACCGGTGACATAGTACGTGAGCGTTATAGTAACAATATATACATATCATGACTCAAATTAAAGTTCTACATGCATCCATCCATTTTCTGTACACTCCTGTCCCTTGGTGGGGTCGGGAGGTTCTATATCCTGTCTTACTTAGTTTTAAGTATAAATACAAAATTTCACTGTGAATTTATTTCAGATATTTCAATTGAGATTACACTTCAAACGTGACACTTTTAAAACAAACTTTCAGTACGAAGGACTGATGGATGGCTATGTAAATTTAAATTATAGGACAGGATAAAGTTTGGAATTACAATTATTTTATTACATTTTATATCTACCAAGATCTATAACATAGTTGGTCTTTTCAGACTATATTCCATTTATATAATGTACTGTTTACCAGATATGTTCAATAATCACAAGTGTATTAAAGAAAACTTACTTTGTTTAGCTTCATAACCCTTGTTGCTCTTTTTTGTATTTTCTCAATTTTCTATTTCAGTTTTTTCTAATTTTGTTCTCCATTACTGCAATAAAATCACTATGAATAAAATTCACACCACTCTAAGTCTGTACAAAAATGAGTATTAAGTGACCAACACTATGACTGAAAAGCTAAATAGATTAGAAACTCATAAATGTCTGAAAATATGTATTTTCCTTTCTAGCCAGTAGAGGGCAGACTAAGATTGATTACAGGCTTCACTGCAGGCTTCTGCAGAACTTTAGACATGCTGAGATCATTAAATCATTTCAATCAGTGAGTTTCACAGCATGGACACTGCAAAGACAAAGAGGAAACCGGTTCACAAAGACCACGATAAGAAATCATCTTATGCCGCACTGCTAATTCAGCAACTTTGCTAATGTTAAATACATATTTTTAACACGTATAGATGTGTTAACTTACACATCTATACATGCTTACATACATACCTTTCTGTCATTTTCATCATCCTCGTCATCCTGTAAGCTGCTGGTGGACTGTTTGGGGTCAGAGAAAGTGGGACCCTGAGAGTAGTACTGAGAGCTCCGGAAGCCATCTTTCCTCAACTTATCACATTCTGGAGGACAGAGACAGATTAAAAAAACAACAAAAAAAAAAAACATCAGTGGCTGTAAGAAGGTGACACCAAGGTGTGTTCATGGCCAGCTGACAGCATTCCTACAGCTTGAGTAGTAATGTACAAGTTAAGATTGTACACTTTTCAGTTTACAAAGAGTTTTCCTCAAATCAAGGCACTTAGCTCAATTTTAGCTGTAACTGGTGAATGGAGATCTGTTGAGCTAAACAGTATTTATCTAGGGACAGAACATCATTTTAACTTATTCAAATACTTCAAACGCTCTGAACTGGATTTTTCAATCTATGACCCCAAAAGAGAAATCTTGGGTGTTGTGAACTATCTTCTAGCACAATTTTTCCTTCCATTTGATTTCCCATTAATATGCTTGGACACAGCACTCTGAGCTTCTTCAGCATTGACCTTTGAGGTCTTACCTCTCTTATGGAGGATATCGGTGGCTGTCTGCTGGAAAATTTGCAGTCCACCCCAGGATTTAATATGAGCCACTACTTACCATATCAATACAAAAATCATTCTTGTCTAATGTGATACTCTTATTTTGTGAGAAACCGAATTTAGTTTTTAGATTGTATGAACGCCTAATCATTAAAATCAATACAAACAGGTTTTTGAGACCGATGAATCTATAAATGAGTTCTACTTTTCTGACTTAAATTACTCAACGTAACTAATTATTTTTTAGTGTATTGAGATTATAACACATTAAATATTGAGCTTTTCATTTATCATCCCTATTTTATATGGCACACATATCTGCTAAGAACATTTTCTGTTGTCCGAAGAGGAAAATATTGTAAACTGAGCTTGTTTTGTACACCTGACGGTTGTCTGGGTGTGATCCCTTTTGTACTCTGCCACGTGCTGCTTCTGTGTCTTTTTGTCACCACCTGCTGTCATGAGGACACGATGTGCGTGAGTGTGTGTGTGTGTGTGATCTGAAGAGATGTGTATGTGTTTATGTGGAAGCAGAGGAGGTGATATCAGTTTCAGTCTGTCACACACAGATGGCAGAACCATCCCTCTCTCCCCTGCTTCCTCCTGTTCTCTCAGGGGGCATTTAACACATTGTTGCTCTGTTTGTCAGTGTCTGCAGTTTTCTTTTCTTTTCTTTTTTTACTAGCGCGTCCTTTGTTTTGCATTTTTTTTATTGCACAACTTTTTGAGTATAGCGCATCTTAAGTATTCAAAATTAAAAACTCGATTTCAATCAACATGCTTGAGCCTCGATTTAACGTCACATCAACAAATATCTGCTTCTTTTTAAGTATTTATTTCCCCCTTTTGAAGCATTGCTAATTAAGACGAATGTAAAAAAAAAAAAGCTTTTACTTTATATATTCGTTTTTGGGCCAATTTATTTGATACACATGCAGAACCTCTTGATGAATTCTGGCTGCGTGGCAAAGTGCACCCACCTTGCTATTCGCTTGGCACCTCAGAGATCCTCCTTTTGATCCTGTTTTATATTTAATTCATCCCCAAAGCTAATTACAGACTATCCCGATGGAGAGACACACCGATGCATGTATAATACTGTCAACTAATGGAGCCTGATGGGGCCAGCACACAGAGCTAATGTAAGAACAAGCTGATGAGGTGCCAGTCAGTGAGATGGGAATTAGAAAAGGATCATGGTAATTAGGAGGATGACAGAGAGAGATTGGTGGAACATGATTTGGGATGGCTGATGAAAAAAAAACACACCAGAGAGAAGTGCTTCTAGTTGCTAGGAAGGATGGAGGAAGAACCAAAGGATAAAAACAAGTAAAAGACGTTTTAAAGAATGACTAGATACACTGTCTAAGAAGTATTTTACATATTAATGGCTAAACTATTATGTCATCACATCTTTTTTCTTCTTTTTTGATTTAGTTTCTGCAATTTTGACTCATGTAGTAAAAAGGCATTTCAAATATTTAAAACAAAAAATTTAGCTATTTTTTGTTGGTGAATTTACAAACCTGTCCAAAGAAGAAACAATCTGCCAAAAACCGCTAAACAATAATCAGATTAACTCTGAGCAATTATATTCTAATGCACAAGTAAAGATTTCTACAGGATGGTGCAACATTGCCACGGTTTATGTGAATGCATTATAACTGTACTTTTTCTTTTTCTGGTTTGGAGTACGACAAAACACTCATTCACACTTTAATCTGCGTAATCATTTTCCATGTTTTAGGCCCAGTCCACTCCAACGCAGATATTTCAGCTGATAGTCTTTGTTTACACTTCCTGTACACATGCAAGATGGGGGTTTTTTTCCACTCAAAAAAATAAAAACTTCCATAAAATGGAGATTTAAAAAAACCCACAGGCATGTGTTTAGAGGTGCATGCTGGTGGAGGGTTTTTAGACTTTAGTGAAAATGTGTAAAACTCTCCTTTGAATGTGAACGCTGTATTCTGTTGTTCCAGGAGCTGAAATCAAATGATTAAGTTTCTTCCATGCAATTCAGTTCCTGAAGGCACTGAATATGATTATATTTAAATATTTTGACTAATAAACACTTTATATTATTATCCTAACTACTGAAGAATTGGAACCTCATTAACTTCAACCAGCTGGCAAGTTTTTCTGCAACTCATCATGTGACGCCTCATATTGGTGTCAAAGAAACATAGAATATTGATTATTCAGAAATGTGGAGCAGTAAGCAGGGTCATGTGTCTATATTAATGTACTGTAGCTGGTTGTGTCTGCATGAAACTGCGACCAAATCTTATTTAATTAATAAGATTGGGTGTTGTGAACTATCTCAATCTTATTCTTCTCATTTACTCTTGCCCTAAAGCATACAGTAATTTCCTCTGGGTCACAATCCAACTAGAACTTTCTAATAATGAAAATATGAACCATTTTGTGTAATAATAATTGCACAAAGATACAAAAATTTAAGTTTATAATATTCAATACTGACTGTAATTTTTTTTCTCCTGTTTTTAATGTAAAAAGTTTGTATTCTCATTTGAAGTAAAACGTTTTTGTTAACTTTAAGAGAATTCTGAATCCAGAGGTGTTTTTAGTTTTAGAAAAAAGAAAATTGTTCACTCTTCAGACCTATTTCAATAAACTGATTGATTTAATATAATTTAATGAGCTTTTGACTTACTTACACTGCAGCATATGTGTGTGTGTTTGTGTGAGAGACTCAAATAAAATATATCAATCACAGCTTGTGATAATAAGGTATTGATTAGAGAACAGTAACACATTTGAAGTCGCTGAGTATTAAACTGAGTGTCAAAAGATGCATGAAGGGTATGAAAAGTCAAATTGTTGATGGTATTAAAAGGCCAAAAGTACAAAATGGTGACATATGGAAGGACTGCTTTGGTATTTTTAGCTACAAGAAAAATGAAATGACAGTACAAAGTTGCAACTGATGTGCGGTCATCAACAAAGTTTTGCAGGCCTCCTGGAATTGGACAGGTGCTTTCGCTGGACACCTGTTGTCTGTCAGTTAGGACACCTGGGGGGTGGGACGGTGTTGGGTTACACTCAGGTGATGTTTGTGTGGTTTTCTGCTCAGCAACATCAATATTTCAGGGAGTAATATCTATTAGTAATAGTTCAAGGGTAAAACAAAAAATGGGAAAAGAATCAGCAGTGAGACAGCAACTCCAAAAACTGAGAGCATCATGTTACAACAGCTTGTTTCCCATTTGCTCTGGTTTCCCACCATTAACTCCAACACACAAGGTCAGACCAGAGTGTAAACATTCTGTTTACAGTAGTTAGTAGTTCAACACACACACACACCTGCATGGACTGCATCAACTTCTCTCACGGTTATCTGCGCAAGGAGGAGATAAGGAGGCTTTTCCAAAACGTCTTAGCAAAACCAGTTTCGGGATTCACCAGTATTCCTGCTTCCCTTTATGGGAAACTGATAATTTTATATACACAGTTGTGTCTGTGCTGCAATTTGACTCCATGTGTTTACTGAGCAACAAAGGTGTGCCTTGTCTCTAAGTGCACCGGACAAACAGGAAGGAGGAGGATCTCACAGTGTTGTGTTGCTGGATAAACACAAAATGACGTGTTTGGACATTTTTTACTGTGTCTCACACAAAGACTTGTTGCCTTGACGCAATGAGAAATGTTGACCTCTGTCTACTGTTCTAGTGGTCAAAATGATCACTTATATTGAGCTAAAGGTGCTTTAGCCAGTAACACATTTATAATTACATAGAAAACTTGTCCTTTTTAAAGTTGAAATATCCTGAATTATTTGCATTTTGTTGGGGTTTTTTTTATGACAAATCTATCTTCAGAGCTAGAAATTAAACAGCACCTTTGTTTATGAAAAATGCCTATTTTAAAAATAGGCTAATTGTAAATTATCTCAAGTTAATTTACATTCACTCTCTGGCACACCCTTTCCACAAGGGAGAAATTCAAATCATCCAAGAATAAACAGGACTATTTAAAAGATTATCATTTGCTTTTCATTTGTTTGATTTTGATTTTATGATTCATAAATTCATAGGACAATATTAAGACAGGAACCTCTATTAAAAATAGATATGCAACAAGAAATATAATGTAATCAAAAGATTTACCCCTGGTTCAACCCAGAACAGTAAGAAGCTGGTTGGTCACCAGTTTGATCTTTGTCCGATTAGTGAATGGACCATATTAAACACAACCAGGTTGTGTTGGCAATAATGCTCTTCAATGTGAAGGTTGCTACAGAAAGAATATGCCTCCATGTAAGCCATTTTTACTATTATTGAGTTGTTTGAACTGTATTTTCTAAGTGGCATCAAGACATGTCTATGTTTTATTCAGGCTGCAAGAGAGCGAGAGAGAGAGCAAGACTTTCATTAGATAACAGGAAGGCTGAACGGAGTGAAGTAAATCTTTCAACCTCACTCATTGAACATGCTAGCTTCAACAGCCTTTAAGTAAAGACTCTTCATGTTATTTTTTATGCTACTGACGCTAACGACCATAAAAAAATGAAAAAAAAAATATATATTACAAGCAATGTATGACCTAAGAAAATGGTCTAACAGTGCATATCTTACAGCTTTTTTTAAGGTGTTCAGGTGTTTAATTTAGGTGATATTTACCTCGCAAAGCAGTCTTAAGGTTGACTTTTGCCTGCCGGTGAAGGTCTTCTACACAGGGCGACCTGCTGCCGGGGAGGAAGACGTTCTCCTGTTGATGCCAGGGAGCCTTGTAGTGGACCGTCCATTTGCTCTCCTCGTCCAGATTAGACACAGCTGCAAAAACAACAAAGACTAGGTTATGAATTTTGTTGAATTAACTGTGTGAATTCTTTTGCATCTAAAGTACCAAGTCCCACCATCGATTTTCTCTGGGGAATTGTAGTACATTGACGAAAACAATCAAAAATGCTAATGTAAAGTCATTATGAATTTTTTATTATTTTTTTTTTAATCAAGTAGGGTGAAATTCAAGAAATATCAATGAAATTGTGCCTTGGTATATCTCCTCTAAGACAGCATTTTGCCATGTTCCTCTCCCAGTGTTACTTTGGTTTGATCGCGGACATTACTATTGTAAATTGGCCCAAATAGTAGCTAGAAGCACAATACATTCAAATAGTATGTAGTATAAAGTCTTTATAAGGCAATATATAAATGATCTTTGAATTTTGAGCGTTTTAATGGTTACTGGTCTCCATAGTTTAAGAAAAATACGGAACTGCCAAGGGAAATAAACTAATTACCAATGCTTAGTTAATGGGTAAAAAAAAGTTTGGCTCCCGGTAAGAAATGGGAATGGGAAGAGATGAAATGGCAAAGTGTGGATATGAAATAAGGGTATAAATTGGTAATGACTCAAAAGTGATTAAAGAGTTTGTTTACACAAACTGGCAGAAAAAAAGGAAAGAGAAGATTTAGGTGGTCTTCTAAAGAGGTGCCAGACTCCCCTCCATCAACTTGACACTTATTTGAGACATCGCAAAGAAGTTTCACAAGTCAGAGGGGGGAAAAGAGTTACAGCACCATCTAGGACTGAACTAAAACCTCTATTCAACCAAGCCCTTTTCAACAACAAAATGTTCCTCCAAATGACAGATGTTGTGACACACCATTTCTATTTGAAAGTACAAAATGCACAGCATTGTTCCAAACAGAAAACTACAGAGACTGAAAACTGCTCACTATAGATAACCTTCAAACTCCATCTATGTGCCTTTTATCACACAGATGTTTTCTTTACGTCACTGGAATGAAGGAATTTCTTCCTAATCTGTGTATCCATTTCCATCAGTAGCCACCATTACCTCGCTTAATGAATGAAAATTTGATTTAGACTCTTTAAGCTTACCAAGTGAGCGCAGCCAGGCCAAGGTTGGCGACTGTGGATGTAGAATTAACTCCATTTAAAGCAGCATCTGTTTCACTTTCATGACCACTACAACTCTGAGAGATCGGCACAAGTCCAGACCGGAGCAGGATGAAGGGGGCCGGATCACAGCAGTGGATGTAGGTGTGGGGAGTGTTTTTGTTCTTTCCTACACAGGTGCAAATGAGCCACGGTAGAATGCACTGCATGTGTGTGTTGGGGGTGGATGGAGGCACTAGTGGGTTAGAGAGGGGGGGCGTAGAGCTATAAATAGGTTGTTAAATAATATGTAGCTGCTTTGATATACAGTTAAACTTTTAATATGTCTCAACAGTGACCATTATAAAAGGTGCTTCTGTGTGTCTGCACCTTAGAGTTAAAGACATTCATTAATTAATGTCTTCCTATCTCAGAGAACATTGGTAGCAACTTTTAAATTTGGCACCTTCATGCCTCCACAGCTCATTCATAAACGTTCAACCATTCACCACTTAAATGCTGAAGAGAAGGTTCATTGTATTTATTCATGTCCCCTCTCCATTACTTCTTTTTGTCGGTTCCTCCATTTCTGCTACGTGTGTGTTGCATGTAGTCAGGCTGAATTGCAAATGGCCGATACAGGCAAGGAATCTGGGTCCACCCATTCAACATTATTGTTATCGAGTAGAATAGTAACATGGGTGAGCTCTAAAAACAAAATTTACAAAAAATGAGGAAACACAAGCATGAAAAATGTGGAGATTTAAACTGACTGGTTACCATCGCAAGGCAAGATTCCACCACAGGAACTTTTTCTAGGGGCAAGGGTAGATTTCTGGGGCCCTTATTGCCCCAATGCACCTCCACAGCATTTACCAAAGAAACAACAAATTATCAGGGTAGAATTTTTAAATGAGATGTTGTGGTGAGAGGTTGCCAAGCACTTTGAATTGGCTTAAATTTTTAACATTATACTATCGTCATTTGTGCTCAAAGGAGACTTTGTTCCAGAAAAGTTTGTTTTGTCTGTTGAACTTCAGGAAAACCGCAAAGCAGTTTCTATAAATCAAGGCTAAAGACACGCATTGTCTTTTGTTGATCAACAATAACTGGAACACCGATCAATATATGTGATGTAAATTTGGAAGTGATTACTATGATGATGGCATTTGATATAATTAGCTACTGTTTTATCTTTTTAGCATGCAGGGTTTCCCACAGACGGGTTACCAGTCTTTACTTGTGCCCCCACCAGGTTGTGCATTATTTGTTTATTTATATATAATAGGGGTATTTTTTGTTTTATTTATTTATTTTTTTTTACGTTTGCTTGATTTCAGACTTTATAGTTGGTGTTTAGGTAATGTCTTCCAATAATGCATAATTACCTAATGATATTTTCAGACTTCCTGTCAACTTTAAATATTTTTTAACTCAAAAACGCTGTGGGTGGGTTGTTGGATGGCTGCCCTAGCACCAGCACCAACAAAGCTTAGCAAGTTTTCTGGGGGAAACCCCGAGCACGTAAAGCACTTTTAACGGCATAGGTTGCTGAAACATGCTACACAAGTAAACTTGCCTTGACTTGACTAGATGTTAAATCATTAGTCTATTTACAGCAATCTGTGAGCAAAGAATGTAAATCCTTTATTCAAATGTAAAAGTTTAGGGTTTAAGCCCTTCATGTTATGAAACACAAATAAAGTATGGATCATTAACAGATTTTTAAGAAGTAGAGCACATCTACTGCTCCAAGTTTGTGTCATTTAGACTCCTTTTGACACGTCTTTCAGGCATTATTAATTAAAAGTATGGGAAAACTCTGTCATGACAAAAATACTCAAAAATTATTTCACACCACAACTTGCATCAGATCATCCCTCAGCAGACTGTGAATAAAAGCTGATTTTGAGCTAATCAAAGATTTCACGTTCTCCATTTTTTTTTTGCCACTCACACACTCACACACACACGCCGACGGGACAGGTAGCCCCCTCCCCCAGCCTCCTCTCCTACCATGGGCTTTGAAAAGAGTAGTGAGCAGACCAAGGACATGGAGACTGGGGACACAAAGCCCGTATTGTCCCACCGCATCAGTCTCCACATCAGGCGTTTCAGTGCCACAATAGCCCCTAGCTCCCAAACACACACACACACAGGACACTGGCGCATAAGTCTTTTTGAAAGTTCAGTAATCCCTCTGTCCACTGACATCCCAGCCCTCCCTAGGCTCCTACCATATAGAAACTGGGAGAAAAGAGGCCAGTGAGAAGTTTGAGGAGCACGTTATGAGAACCAGTAACGAGAAACAGGCTGCAGAACAATGGGAACATGGTGGACAGAAAATAGTTTGTACAATATCTATGTTCCCTCTAAACTAAGTCCTTTTTTTTTTACCCTCAAATCAATACAAGTTACTGACATTTAAACTACATTCATGGTTCTCTAACTGCAGACCCAAATCAACTAGTGGGACTGGAGATGTTTTTAGTTGATGTCAAGAAAAATTATGATACAAAATCTTTGCAAACAACCAAAGAAACTTTGCAGCAATTAATTTTGATGTGTGAAATAAAAGTTGCAGTAAACTACTAAGAATATCTTGGAGACCATCTTGACCCCAACGTAAAAATGAACTTTCTTCTTCACGTGTTTAAAGGGGAAAAAAAAGTTGCACAAGACAACCAATTCCAAAACATTTGTGACTGGTCGTTTATTTTCCAGGATACAAAATATGCTGTGAGGGAGCCTTTACTGTAACATGTGAGAAAAGTAAAGGGTGGAGGTAATGATTAACAACACCTCAGCCTCAACTTTGACACAAACATAAGCTATAAATAACTTGCAGATAAACTTTTCAAGCAGCTTGTCCTGCGTCAAGGAGATCTAAGTCCTCACGTGCTTAATGTACACTTATTGATTAAATAAGTCATGCAATATTATCCTAAGAATACTAAGCACAGTCTACTTCATCTGTATAATACATATGACTTCAGTATTTTCTTTACTAAATAAAGAACAAAAACACTACATTATCTCTGAAAGTAAAAGGAATCCAAATCATCTGTTGTGATTTAAAGTATCGTAATTTTCTTATCAATGCTGCGTGTCAGTACCACAAAATCTTTGACCAAACGTTACCTGGTAACAGGGTGAAACACAACGGAAACAGCGGTAAGGCAAAATGGCCACAGGAGATTATTAGTTGTAATGAAAATCATTTAAACATTATGAATTCAAGTATTTTTTTTCCCCTTTGCAGAAGTTAAAACATGAACAGCTGCCGGAAATCCATATACAGAGCCAAAATGTTGTTTTAATCAAACAAACAGCAAAAACGTTTAAGATGTAGCCGTTATCAGCATCCAAAGGAATAGTTATCAGCACCCAAAGGAATAGAAGAGATAATCTTACCCTTCCTCTTGAAGTACTTAATTACAGATTTCAATGAGGTCCCAATAAACACCATTATTCCGGCTGAGTGTGATATTCTTAAAAGAAAAAAAAAAAGTGGCAGAAAATCAGCCAAATCCTGGAATAAAATAGGGATATAGGAAAATTAAGGTGTGCTGCTGAGGACGCTCACATTCTCACAAGTCCACGCGGGCGTCTACTGTTCTGACAATACGTCTCTAACCCTACGTCTCTCTACAAACAGACACACACACACGGTCCACCACTCCCCCCCCATCATCAACACTACCACGCCTCCAGCAGCCAGTCCAGTCCTCAGAGACACACACACACAGCAGTGGGGGGGGGGGGCAGCCCCAGCCCCGGCCTCTCTCCTCTGGTTACCAAGGAGTTCTGGCAACCCAACCCTTTACTTCTCATCATTACAGATTCTTCCGCAGCATCTTTGTGCATCTATGCTGACAGAGCTGAAAGTTAAAGCTTTTTATGAAAGCACACAAGCTTTGACAGCTGATAATTATTCTAATATATATTTTTTTTTCTTTCCCAAGCTTTCTAACTTGCTCTTTGACTAGAAATCTATAACATCAGAACCCTCTACAACCAGGAAAACAATATGCATCAAATTACTGCACTCACATTTATCTTAAATTAAATTTAATATTAATGAACAATTCTTAAATCATAAAAAGACCCTTGCGTCTCTTCAAATAAACTGATTTCCCTCTATCTGGCTGTCCCTGATTGCTGTGTTCACATAAAACCATTGCATCTGTGCTACATAAAAATAGACCCAATGTCCAATCTGTGCAGTCTGTAGCACACAAACTCCAACACCACTCTTTCAGACACACACCCATTAGTTTAGCACAGCCCCTCCTTTAGTAGCCGTATTTAATTTCAGCCAAAGCGGTTGAAAAATAAAGGGAGGTGAGGTCGAAGGGATGCAACAAGAGCTCGAGTCAGACAGCAAACGATCCCCGACTTTGAATAGAAAGGCTTTCAGTTCTCACTGCTTTATGCATCTCTCATCAGCACTTTCAGTTCAGCTTTAAAGTGCAGAGACAAAAGAATGATGACAATTTGTCAGAAGATCAATTACAAAAGCTGTTTCTATCAATTCTGAAGCCTTAAAAAGTTAGGTTTAACTGGAAGTGATACCAAAATTATGCCTGTTGATATATACAGAAAGTTAGTGAAAACATCAGCAAGTGCCCCTGTAATTTCAGTGTTTCATATCATTAAACTCAAAAAAGCTCAATGAGCCAACAATTCAGTCACCCAAATTTAGTTAAAATTGCCATAGTTAGTACACGAGTGGCTGTAAAAAACTGAGCAGGAAATGACAATCCCAATAAGAGGCTCCTTAACCTGAAAGAAAACACATTCTGCAGTAACTTCATGTTTTACACAATCTGTAATTCTCGTCTTGTATAATTCAAGGCACCTCTCTGTATTAAGCAATGAAGAATACCTACACCATGAATTATTTACAGTGTGGAGGCTGTTATTGTGTAAAGAAGACTAAACCTCGATTTGCTATTGAAAATGCTGGATTGAGTTAAGAAAAGGATCTACCTTCTACAGACTATGTACACTGACGCAGATGTTTACAGTTAGCGTTGGTTTGGCGCTAATTGCACTAATTGCTAATACGAGATGCTAGAGAGATCTCAAACTGTACAGTCACCATTGATGGCCACTCATGGCTGTCATCTATGGTCTTTAAAAATGAATTGAAATAGGTTAAAATCAGCATAGGCAGGACAAAAACCTACAAAAATCTGAGATCACACACAACCAGTGTGCGAACCCAGCTCTTTACTGTGTTAAGAGCTGGGTAGTTAAAACCAAGCTTGTACAGTGTTAAGATATCAAAATCATTCTTGACTACAACTTTGATGTTTCATATCATTGTAATAGTAGACTCTAAGCATTTAATCAGATTTTTTTTTTTAAACTGATATTTGGATATGTCCTTAGGTTTTTTGAAACTTTGAAAATATCACAACAACTTTACATTCTGCATCATACATTAATTAATCAATCCATTACTAAATAACCATATCCAACTCTATTTTAGACAGTGAGCATCATGGAAGCATTAAGATCTTTGGATAATGTTTTCATAGTGTTAAATTACCTTCTTGTTTTGCTGATAACCTTTCATGCATCTACACTGTACCTCATCATGACAATCACGCGTACAGTATTAGTGTAATTTATGCAGACACAAGCTCAAGCAGCTCCTGTCATTAGAGAGCCTATTGTTCTGCAGGAGGCGTTAACAAGCACGCACCCACTGTCTTACAGTCAGGTCAACATCTCTATCTGCTGAGGGAGCGCTTCGAATCTAGGCCACCTCCTGGATTAGGGATATCCATTCATACGTTCATCTGCTGCGCCTCGCTGAAGAATGGAAGCCCCCACTGTAGCCCAGCCCAAACACTATAAATCTTTCATCTGTTCATACTCAAAGCAGCATATGATGGAAGCCTAAAGACTATCTGGAAACCCTAGGGCCGAGAAAAAAAAAGGCCAAAACAGATTAATACATTAATGTTATTAAAAGGGAGTCCTATTAATATTAGTCCTTTGACGTTTACTAAATTCAGATTATAAAATAGTAAGCGGTTGTAATCCTTTTACTTTTTTACACAGTTTAGTCAATAATGCAGAAATAGTGAAAATTTCTTGCAAATATATTCCAATGATTTCCAGGAAAATTTGCTTAAATCTTGATTTTCTTATCCAAATGAAACCAAAATGTGATGACAGGAAGGCATTTAAATTTGCTCATTAAACTGTTTAGCAGTTGTGTGTTAAAAACCCTTTTAGTATCATATCCCATGACAACACTGTTACAATCTTTAAATACTTGAAACACAATCATGTCAAAAGTTGGTGATGAAAAGAAACAGGGAGAAATCAGTGGGAGGTAATGTCTTAATAATGTCTCAGTGATTTACTGTGGCACAGAGACCAGGCAAAGACCAATGAAGGACCGTGGATCTTCCTCCTGTCGCTGGGCTCGCATTTTCTTTGTCTTTCCCATCTTGTTTTCACACCCCGTTTAGATCTCCCCATCAACCTGGCAGAGGCAGCTGGACAATGTCTCTCATATTCTGGCCCGCCTGGAGAACAGTTGTCTACAAGTTGGAGGGTTGGTGGTTTAATCCCAGGGTTTCCCAGCACAAACCTCAAAGTGTCCTCGTTGGAGAAACAGGACCACACACTTTGCTGGATATGTTTATGGGTGATTGTCAACTGTTTGACCTCTGTGGAGGATCCTTATATATTACCCATGTCTAAAATATGTTCGTTTCTACATGTTTTTTAGTTTTTTAAGCACAACTTTTAATGTATAAAACGTTTCCTTCATGCAGATATTTGTACAAAAGTCATGTTTTATATGCAGAAAAAAATCAGACTAGACGACAGATGGACAGTCGGACGCACAGGTAGACTGAAGGACAAAAAATAGTAGTATGACAGTTGGATTGAAAACAGATGATGGTTGGACGGTGGTGTGGATGGATGGACGGACAGATGAATACGTCT
The DNA here is from genome assembly GCA_903067095.1 of Girardinus metallicus. Lineage (NCBI taxonomy): Eukaryota > Metazoa > Chordata > Actinopteri > Cyprinodontiformes > Poeciliidae > Girardinus > Girardinus metallicus. The sequence goes on from CAEGAE010041338.1 coordinate 102,434, forward strand.
TATAGTGACTTCCACACTTTTCCATACTTCCATATTGTTGCCTAAAGTAGTTATCAATTTAAGAAGCTTAATAAGGCTGTAACATCTGATGTCCAAACCGGCATAAACCTCGTCACGTCTCCCAGCATCTTTCCTAATTACGAAGAGTGAGTGAAGGCGATCCTTCAAACCCTTCAGCTCTGCCTGAACCACTTTGAATCCAGTCCCTCCTGCCATCTCCTTTCACAAATCCCAGTTTTTCCCTTTTTCTACAAGTGCTTTCATGACAGCTAATGTACTCGAGTGCTATTGATTTTACCTTCCTCTCTTCTCTAGTGAACCCCTCTAAGGCTCAAACCTTGCACATCTTTATCTCTCCTACAGAAAAACTAAATTTACTGCTACATTTTGCACCAATGCGAGAGCAGTTTTCATTTTCTTGTACTTTAATTTAAAAATACCCAACTATTTTCATCACGTAGACTTAACCAAAGCAGTGAATATACCAAAGAAACACTTGAAGCTGTTTTGCATTTCTCTTACATGGCCTCTATATGCTTTAAATGAAAATCAATAATTCATAAAACGCAAAGCTGTGTATTTGTTCACTAGCAGTTTTCCATTTCCACATAACCGAATGAGAGCTAAACAGTAAGGCTCAGTAGAAATCCGATCACTTTGCTTCTCTCACTGCTATAAAGCAAGACATGAATAATATATTAGCAATGAGTCAGAGTCACACAAAAGAGGTAACATGACATGATCATGGTAGAGGGGATGAAACTGTAAACTTCTGATCAATGCAATGGACATAGTTCAATGTGATAAGGTTCTAGAAGCAAGTCTGAGAAAATTTATGAAAAAACATGGATCTAATAAAAAGAAGATAACCTAAAGAAGAAGTATTACATCTCCTCTCCTCTGGAAGTGCAATACCCTCATTGGAAACTATGATTAAAACTGAAGTTTTGAAGTTTTTTTCACCCTTTACAATGGAAAAAACATAAATAAACCATGAACTAAAACTTGTGGAAAAGCCTTTGTAGATCTGCTGTTGTAGGCAGTTTTACAGATAATAAAAAAGGGCAGTTAGGAAAAGTTCAACTTTTAACACCAACTTTCACTTAAACCCGACACACACAGAAGCCGAGGTGACAGACAGGCATGGCTGAAAAAACAAGTGCTGAAAGCTGCCTCTCCCCCCAACACTAATGATTTTACCATCAGGTAAAGTTCCCGCGCTACACCTCACCACACAAACACACTCACACATTTATTTTATACACTCCCATACTCACTGAGTGAAATTTTCTCTCTCAGCAAACCCAATATTTTCATCTCTGCTCTCTCGTTTCATGCATCTTTTTCATGTACTTCTGCATGTTGGTATTTTCAGTTCTTCACCTTAAACATGTTGCATTCATCCTTCTGTCTGACATGCTTCTCTGAATCAATGCAGACATTAATAATCTCAATCAGTCATTTACACCACCTGGTTAATAGTATGTTTTAGCAGAACTTGATTAAAATTAGAGATGCATACATTGGGATTTTTCTTCATCAACAAGATAGTTTGTTTTTTTTTTAAGTTCCAACCTGCTGATTGTATTTTTCCAATGTTCTAAAGCACACACGAGAGAAGCACTGAGCCGCAGGTGATTTAATTCAGTTTTTAGTTTTAATTCAAGCTGAAAATGTAAGATTTATAAGATGACAAAATCAATGTTTGCATCAAAGCTAATCTTTATCAGATTTGTAACTAGCACAAAAAGTCCAACAAAGTACACGCCTAGTGTTGATGCATTTATTGCTGAAAATTGGAGGAACACCATTCATTTTAGAAGCAAAAATTGGATTCTTTATTTCCCAAAGCAGCTGACAAAGAGTGGTTAAAATGAAACCATGATCCTCTAGGAGCTTCTGTGTGAATATTTTGGTAAAAAAATGTAAACTTCTCTGAGGTTTCTACAGCTTAAACTCTTGATTTAAGGTGAAAAGAAGAAGAAGAAAAAGAAGAACAAAGTCAGTAGTCTGCATGTGTGTGTTCTCTGTTGAAGGGCAGGAGGGGCCTCCTTTTATAAGCAGCTCTTCTTTTGTGATCCATGAGAAAAAACCTTCACATTCGAAAGACAAGCTGCTAGCTACGCCCTTCTTTTACAACCAACGTTACAAACATGATTGGACTGCATTCTCCATGTTTGTGTGGTTTCATTAAGCTGTTTTGATGTGGTGACAGATACGCTGCTGTATTTTCTGGTTCCACACTACATAGTTCTCAAAAACCTAATGTGCATTCATCCTCAAGATGCCTTTTAAAACACCACACAGTACCAATGGGGTGAAAAATCAAAGTGAAATACAAAAGGAGCAGAATTACGCGGAAGGTGAAGTAGGATTCATAAAAGTTGAGAGATCATTTGATGTGGTAGGACCTCAGATCTAAAGCTTGACTGAAAAGGTAGATATTTGAAGATATAAAAATAAAAGAAAGATGAGATAAAGGTAGCTGACGGAAAAGTCAGGGGTGCAGGGTAGAGGGGAAAAACAAATAAGAGATGAAAGTCTGAATCAAAAACACCCATTTGTAGGTCTGGATTGAATAAAAATAAAAGAAAATACACACAGGAAGGCATACACACAAACATACACCACCGCTCAGCATGCTCTGCAGTCGTGTCTAATTTTCTCTCCTCCAGTGTCCGACCCCAACGCTCAACAAACTCCTTTGAAATTCAAGCCAGGATGAAAAGGCATGGAGGGGGGCGCACTGAGAGCAGACAGAGGATGGAGCTATCTCTGTTTGACTGTGTGGACAGGCAAAACCGTTAAACTGTTTAGTATAAAATGAAAACTCCCAAAACAAGGTTGAAAACAATCAGCAGGAGAATTCCAAAATGACAAGATGCACAACCGTTGCAAATTCACTTAACAGGACTACTTTTGTTCCCTAATGTTCAGCGGGATAAAGGAGCAACCGAAGGAGTTAAAATGTTGTTGTTTTACAAGAAGATTGATGTTTTTTTTTGGAGCTTTCAGACTATGTGACAGGCTAATTTAAAACATCTAATACCCTGTCATGGTGCATTTGTAGCCAACTGTCCCTGGCAATGCCGTTTTAAACCACCTGCTTACTTCGCTGGCTTAGTGCTGACAGGACTATGAGCTAAAACAAAAACAGTAAAGCCAAAACTCTAGACGTGTGTTATTGAATCAAGAGGCACAAGGACATTTTTTTTTCTTTCGTGCACAATTTGCTTTATCATCTGGAGATTAAAGTTTAATGCTATCTACACAGGTCACCAGTGGTCCAATAATTACTGGCTAAATACAAAAAAAATTTTCTGCCATGCCATTAAAGCTTGATTCCACAGACAGAGATGAGTGAATCTTAATCAGCGCAAACAAAACATTTCAGCATATTAGCTTTTTGTTGTGACATTTCAATACTGCCAATGGTCAATCTTACATCATCAGTTTATAACATTTTTTTCTAAAGATTCCTACCACCCACAAGCTTAGTGATGACATTTACTGCACTTTTTATTTTGGGTAACAAGTAGACATCCGAATTTCACAATATGACAGAAAAAAATGTAAAAAATACTAACATTTACAGGAAAACGTGAGATTATATTTCTTAAATAATGCACTGACAAGATTGTGAGTAACACATATTTTCCTCACTATTTTCTTATAGTAAGCACATTGGCCTCTAAGATCAAGACCAGGTGTGGGAATGAATAACAGCAAAAGTCAATCTAACTTTACAAGCATATAAGTGAAGCATTGAATCAATAATGCCAGTAAAAACAACAATTGGGCTAATTTGTTTAGTTAAGTTTCATAGAGGGGATATAAATGTATTGATTACTTTCTGATGTTTGGCCGGTTACCCTCCTGTATTAGTTCTCTTATTCGTTTGTTTCAGTGCCACCACTAGGACCAAACATTCACACAAAAAGCAGTTAACTATTTTAATAGATGAAACCTAGCTAAAAAACACAAGTGCATTGCTCTAAAATGAATTGTGATAAAATATGGGTCCATCAATATTTTCCTCCACATAAACAGACATGAAGAACATGTTTGCTGAAGTGATTCTTTAACACTACTGCAGTAACACAACCTGTGATTACAATAGGATCCTTTAGCATCCAGCCATGTTGTCTCCACTCTTATTGACTCTTGGACTTTCTGATTCTCCGGTGACTCCATTGAGGATCACCCACATCAATAACCACATCCTGGTTTTGAGGGTAAAATCTACGACATAAGATGACTACTCTGCACTAGACTGGTATAAAGCAATCTTTATGAGACTGTAGATTGATGTGAACATCATTGTGCAATTGTGAATAAGTGCCTGCAGCATTTTTTGCATTCAAACAACATAGAATGAGACACATGAGCCTGGATAATAAAAAGAGGTCAGCACTGTTATGCTTCCAATGTATTAATATATATTTTTATCGCTTTGTCCTGTTAAAATAGAAGACTATGGTTACAGAAAAAAAGAGGTGGAGGGCAGTAACATTGAAAGTACCCACAAACAACCCTGACATTTTCACACAGCTGCACATAAAACAATATTTTGGATTCCACCCTGGTTTCCTGCCCTACATTTCAGCACCAGGTCTGTCTGCTCTCCTCTCCTGAGGGGGTTTGTGTGTCTGTGTTTCCTTCCTCTTTCTTCATAGCACCAAACAATCATTAATTCAAGTCTATAATTAACGTCACACATGAAATGCGATAAATCTGACCTTAGACAAAAAGAAGTGATACATCATGCAGAACTTGCTAAGGTCCACACAAATTTAGCTTGCCGCTTTCAGTCATTCCTGCTGAGATAAATACGAAAAAAAACCTAAATTTAAACCAAAAATGTAACTGTTCTCAGGCTTGAAACAGATAGCATGCCAAAATTAGCGACAGACCGCATGGCTGGATGGAACATTTAAATGACATAATTAAGAGTTAGGTTTGCAAATACAAATACTTCTTCATACTAATTTATTTTTCTATACTCGTCCAGCCATCGATAGTTCTTGCGTTAAATCTCATCCTTTGACTGAGAGAAGCCTGATAAGTGACTGTTATTTACTTAAATGGTACTTCAACTAGATGAGGCCCCTTTGCATGTTGCCATGGCCCCAAACATTCAGCTCCCGCTGATGCAAAAGTTTTTAGTTTTTTTTCTGATTTAGACTGAGAAGCAGAGACAGCCTGAGCTAATTTAGGTTAAGTGCCTCCGATAGCTGAAGGCCACAACCCAACAAGCCACCTGGAGCTAGCCTGTATCACACTGAGGAAAACCCTAGCAATATGTTTCTATCAGGCAAGCATAAGGACACCACTGGAAGGTGGATTAAAACCATACTACTTAAAATGTCAGCATGTGTTTCATCTATAGTTTTCCTTCAAGAGAAAAAACGCTGGCAATGCTTGCTTTGACCTATTTGTTACAATGGATCTCACTTTCCATTGCATTTTCCACTGCAAAAACAAAATGTCCAATCAACAATCAGAAACAAAAATAAATGACCAACAATCACAGCTAAAGGAAGTGGGCGAGACAATCCGCCTGACAATGGGGACACAACTAGAGGGCTGGATAAGAGATTGGATGCTGGCTCTGGTGGCTGGCATTGATTCTTTTTTATCATAATGCATGACTGCATTTGGCACAGCTCATCAGACCTGCAACATTGATCCAGTCAGTGCCATCTCTTGGTTCATTGCAGAAAGTGTTACAAAGATCACCTATTCTCCATAAATATTAGCGAGTAAAAATAAACTCTACAGCCTTCAACGAGACACAAGACTTGAAATCAGCTCTGATCGATTCACTCCTTCTCCAATTCCTAACCCTGATTTTGTCATATCTTATATTGCCCCTTCCTACCTCCACCCCAGGACTTAGCTGCTTCATGTCGACTAGTTTTGATTTGCTGTCAAATCGTAATCCTCAATTATTTTGAGGATTACTTTCAGAAACCTTTAGTTCTTCTTCGCGGCTAAACTTTTGTTTCTTCTTGTGTTCTAGTTATTTTAGTTAGCATCCCAATCAGTACGATGTGCAAAAACTAAATTAATAATATTGATAGACATGCATGAATATTTAAACACAACTTTACAAAGAAAAGAGAGTGTCTCCCTTAGACATGCATGCCCTTGGCTGATTATGCAATAAATACACAACATATACAGTAAAAGCCAAATTTATTCATACCCCTGGCAGATTTAGAATTAAATATCACTCCTAATATAGTTCTTCTGACTGTGTGTAATTATAATGTATTGGGGTAACCAATTCTAGATTTTTGACTTGAATAGGTGAAGGGAGTTAAAACTTAGAGCACTGATAAGGAGACTCTTTGACTTCAAAAACTTAAAGCTCATCACCAAAGATAAATCATCAAAAATACAAAAAGGTGGTCAACAGTAAAGATTAATAAAACATGAATGCCTCCTTTTTTTTTCTCAGTTTTTGGTTGTTGATTACAATATAGCCCACTAAAGAACCTAAATATAACATCCTTCAAAATAAACTGACCAGGATCAGTTGACCTAATATGAGCAAACTGTGTGTTGTAATCCCTGTTACTTATTTAAAGTCAATCTTAGTGTTCTAGGATAATTTGTAGAGTTAAACAACACTTACAGACATACTGTGCCTCTGTAGTAGATCTTTCATGTGAAAATTTGGGAATTCACTATATAGAGGTGTATATGAGAGCACATGCATGTGTTAACCTCGACCTCTACCAATGATAATCCCGTGTTTAGACCCAATCTGGAGGTTAAAAAAGGCATGACCCCGAAATCTACTTATCCATGCGTTCCCTCCCTCTCCTCCCCATCAATCCCCTCCTTCCTTAAAAAGCCACCCATGCTTCCCTCCTCCCGCTCCCCATCCGTCTTAGCTTCCCATCCCCTTCTGTCCCATCTGGGCAATAATGGACAGGTTGGACGGAGGTTTTAATTGAGAGCATAAACCTCTCTTGGAAGCAAAGAGTGCCCCCATCCTAATGGGACTCTGGGGAAATGATTACAGCTCCCTAATCAGATATTCCAAAAATTTAAGACCAACATCACTCCAAATTAAATACCTCATGTGGCTCTTTTAGGCGTAGATAAATGGACATTCAAAGCCTGAGAGGAAATAATTAAAACATAATTCTATCTAATTATTGTCAAAATATTTTCAATCTGTTAATTTTCTCTTAGGAAATATTCTACAAATTTATTAATCAAAACTACTGAATGAAACAGTGATTACTAAATACAGATTTTGAAGCCTCGGATTATTTCGTCTGTCTGTACTCTTATGACCCCTTCTGGTGAGAATAAGCAATAACCTGAAGCTCAATCCAGGTTAGTTTCATGCAAAACAATCAACAAATTTAGCTCATTTTCACAAAGAGAGAAAAAAAAAAAAGAAAAAGTACCACCATCATCCGCTCTCCAGCGGTTGCACAAACAAAGAGGCAGCTGCAGCTCGCCTTGTTTCTACATTTTACTTTGTCTGCATCCCGAGTCCACCTATGCATGCATACGCAAGGAAAAACTTCAAATAAAAGATGTTGCCATGGTGAGGACAACTCATTAAGGCAACAGATTTAAAGAGGCTCTTAAAATCACTTTCTCTCTCCTCCATGTCCCTTTGCTCTCTCCTTTATAATCAGTCTCTATGGGAGGACATGAGCTTTTCAGAGGCTCGACTGGGCTTTGAATGGCTCAATGGGAGCCTCCAGCTGACTGGGACCTAACTGGGGTCTAGGACAGAAGCTGGGGATACACAAGTAGATAAAGAGAAATAAAAGATGGAGCTGGTTAAATGTGTACTCTCAGATTAGTTGGAATGTTCTTCAATATTTAATCATAAGCCATGTGATTGAATTAATTCTGCATCAGGGAAATACCTAAACATTACCAATGCATTCATTTTTAGTATAATTTTTGCAAACTATTAATAGAATAAGCTGCAGACAGGCAACAGGCAGCTCGTCGGGGCAAGCGGGGCTACGAACGTCAGCGGACCAGACTCAAAGCAGCGTGAGGTGGAAAAATCTCCCTCTTATAGCAGCTCTCATTAAAGAAATGAGCTGTGACTGAGGTCTGTGCAGCCAGTGATTAAGCACGCTTAGCCAGCACCACCGCTCGCTTAGATTTTTGATTAAGACTGGTGTGGGATTTCAGCAGGCGAAAGCTGGAGTTGGAGGGGCCTGGAAAAAACTTGCCTTGCTCATCGGCAGTGGATTAAAAATGCGTTTAACAAGATGTGCATGCATGCTGATTAATGTGCTATATTTAATCTAACTCATGTGCGAAGCTTATGAGACTAACAAAATGACAGGATGTCTTATCAGCAAAGTTGGATGCCATCTTTTGATTTATCACAGGTGTCTTGTCTGTCTTGCAGACACACAAAAAATGCTGTGAAACTCGAATATGATAAGAGAAATATGAGACGGCAGAAAAAGAAAATAATAGTTGCACTCTAAAGATCTCAAATTCATCTTGATGCTCTTCCACAATTAAACCACCAGGTGGCTCCAAATACCAGAGAGAAGTCAACAGGAAACCTAACCTTGACAGGATGTTCATTGAGTGAGTGAAGACAACAGGAAACAATATAAACCAAAAGGTACCATCGTCATGATAATCTGGTATCTTTATTAAAAAAACGTGCGACCATCTGCTCTGTCACGGCTCTCCCATTCTCAATCCTCTGACAAAATTAATCAATAATGGGATAAAGGTCCCTGTAAATCTCAGTGATTATCTGGCTGTTATGTCCTGATGTGATAATCATATCACTAAGTAAAACTCCGCTGTAAAACATATGGGGCCGAGAGTCTCTCCGACACCTGATCCCTTCATGGTGATACTGCTGACTCAGTCCTCCTTCATCACTTCCAATCTCCTGAATGAAGAGCCAGCTGAGCCCAGACACATTCATTATCTGAACGCACTATCAGTGACTCACGGTCACGACAAAAACCCATATCTGTGACACATCCCGTCACAGTCGAGTTTAAAATTATGTGGAATATCTGACGAAGTACATGGGCTGTTCAGTGTTGGGAAGTTGCACATTTGTTCAAAGACATAAAATGTTAAAACCTGCTAAACTGGATACATGAAGCTTTAACACAAAACCGTAAACAGTAGTTCGCAGTTACAATCTGCCATAATACGTACTTAAATGCTATTTACTTTTCAATTTAAAAAATATATACACATTCTTTTATACCACTTTTTAAAATTCCAACTCTAAAGGCCTGCTTTCAGATAGGATTTTTGCAACAAGTCTTCAAATGATGAGGAAGTGACATGCTTTACTTCTTAAACATCAATAACATCTAATTTTTAACAAAAGATTAAACAAACTGCTTCTTTGAACAGCTATTACTGCTGCTCATGTGCAAATAACATGAATTCTGCAACCAGGGAGAACTAATGCTACATTCATCTGTACCCAGAAGCCAAATTTTCATATTTCTAAGACTAAAACTATCAACTTCAATACCAAAAAGATGTCCAATAAAAATAAAAAAACATAAGTTGTAAGAGTGAAATACAAAATACAGTGTTTTAGAAATGCCATTCTGGTGACCGACTGGTTGGGAATTTCTAAAACACAGCACACTTATAACAGTGTCCAAGTGATGCCATTGAAAGAAAAGTGATATTAGAAGATATTTATTTCACATTTATATTTTCTGTGACACATCTAGACAAGTCTTCTGTTTATTCAGGGTTAGTGTAAGAAAGAACAAGAATTTCTACAAATAATAGGTAGGGTGAAGGGAGTTTTATTTTACTTTTTGGAGCTTCCAGCCTCTTTTATGGAACATATTGGATTTAGAAATACTTTTGGAAATCTCAAAATTAAGTAAAGGGTTTTTATTGTCTTCAGAGACTTAATTACGCTGGTCTCACTCACACTAGCAGATGCTAAAGCCAGTTGGAAAAACTCAGCTGTGTAATAACTTTTAATAAAAAAATTATCAAGAGGTCAAAATTGTAAAAATGCATGATTAAAAAAATCTCTGCTATTATTTATCAGCAAATTTTTTTTCGGGCACCCATTTGACTGATAACTGACCAGCTTTTCTTCATGAAGGTTACTTAAAGCACCTCTTCTAGGATTCGGTGATTATCTCTCACCTGAGGTTATTGGAGCACCAGAGTTTTTTTTTAGTCATAGTAAATTACCTTGTAAAAAATGATACATTAATCCAGTTAACAGAGTTGAAGCATTGTAGACTAAAAAAAAAAAAGAAAAAATTGAGACAAACACAGCTGCTTTGAAGAAAAACAGCCTTCACCCATTTTACAGTTGAATGACCCAAACCAACCCCTGAACCGCAAATCCTTAAAGTGTGGGCGTGCACATGTGTGTGTGAGAAATCCCCTTTTCCTTCATCTCATTAAGCTATGTGTCATGCTCTGCACTCCATTGTTTTCCCACCTCCAACCTGCTATTCATGGCTGCCATGCACATTCAGGCTAAGTGTGCACTTGTCTGTATTCATCAGTCTCTGGGAATGTGCTGGATTTAGGTCTTGAGTTCTGCAGGGGACTCTAACATGTCATTGTTCATTTATGAGCCATTTACAACTAATCCTACACTACTTACACCAGAAAAAACAATGATCGGATGAATCTTCCATTTTGGGGTCATAAAAATGTCCATGTTTGCTGAATTGCTGAAGATACAATTATGAAAAGCTTCCAGTTGAGCTGTACTACTTTTATTTTAAATGCTAAAAATGATGATAAAGTGATTATGTTTGTGTGTCTGGGAAACAAATAAAAAGAGATTCTGATGAAGAGGTGTGGTCAGACCCTTTTCCCATTTCCACAACCAAAATCATATTACCTTAACTGGATTTTAGCCAAGCTTCCCCCCATTCTAAGAGTCAAGAGCCATTTCATTTAGCCGCATCTCGTTACTCTGTAAGTCTGACCTCTCTCAGGTGCCCTTCCCCAGGGAGCAATTGCTTTCATTGGCCAATAACTGACCCTGCCTATTTCCAACGAGGTTTTATGGGGGATCCTGTCAAACAGCTGCTCCAGAAAAGAGCTCGAGAAGAATAGAAAGATAAATCTGGTTTAAAGAAATCTGACTGTAATTTAAAGCCATAAACTCCCCTGTAAAAAAGGAGACCATTTTCTACAAAAAGAACAAAGAAAACTGAAAATGATAATTCAGCATGAAATCAGGTAAGCAAAAGTGAACAAAGAACGAATTAGCCAAGTTCCAGTTTGGGGGAGTTTGTCTCTAAGGGGATCTTTATTCCAGCAGTTGGATGCTGATTAAACATCGAGAGCAGGGACAATACAGTAGCAAAGGCTGCTACATCTTGACCTGTCAGGGCGCATTAGCCCAAGTGATTGTGAGGATGTTTCATGGTCGCTTGGCAGCACGTTGTTAAGCTTCAGACTCTTTTTTTTTTAAATTGTAGTTTACAGTTAAAGTGCTTGGACCAATTAAAGAGCCAAAAAGAAAAAGTAATTTAAAGTTACAATGGATCCTGCTCAGCACAGCTTCGATGTTATATTTACAGAGATTTGGTGTTTTGTATATTATACAGTACACAAAAGAAGTCTAGACATAAGTCAAAGGCATTTCATTCCACCCCATCATGTCTTTCTAATGGTTCCTTTTTGTACTGGTAGAGGTGAAAGTGGGTCACCTCCATAACCCGAACCGGGTGTCAGCTCCATCACCCCTGGACTGTCAGTTCTCTTACACACATCCCTGCGTGCCTGGCCCATCACCTCCAGCTGCTTGCCATTATGTCCTGTTCCCAGGGGTGGACACCCACTAGAGCGGCTTCAGTCATGTGCCCCAAGTGACACGCAGTCATGCATGTCATATGTTCATGGCTGGATACAGAAGTTTCCCATTTTGTCGCACGACAACTACAAACTTAAATTTTATTAGTAATTTATGTGACAGACCAGTGGTCCCCCCCGAGTCAATATTTTTAGTTTCGAAATAAATTCCAGTCACAGCGGGTCTAGAGGCATGGTACTTAAATAATTATGCAACATTTTTGCCGTCCAGGTAGTACAGGTATACTGAAGATACCTTTGTATCATTATTTCATCCATAATCTAGAGACTAAACATTGTGCCTATTGTTCAGGTATACAAAACTAGACTGGCAGTAAGCAATGTCTACTATCCCAGGTAGCAAACATCATGAACAGTATTTATGCAAGCCTCTGATGAGGGTCATTTGGGTTTTGCCTGGATGTACCCAATCATTACCAATGGGTAAAAATGTCTGGAGTCATAAAGTCACAATCCATACCCATCCCACAAAGGATATCCGGCAAATCATACCGAATCGCGCACACACACAGATTTACCCTCAACGACAGACGGTACAGATCACTCAGTTACAGGAGGATGGAAATCAGCTAATAGGAAGAGACAAAGCCCAGCTTGGAAGGCTTCTCCTCCATGTGTTGTGACCGTTGCTCTGACAAATGGTGTGCAACATTTCCCTCAAACAGTTCAGTGACTTCAAAGAAATCTGTAGGAGAAGCTAAATTATCTCCCATATCAAATACATGAGAGGTCTATCAGATAGCAGAAGGCACTGAAATCACAATGCTTTCTTTTAAAGTGTTGATCGACAAGATCTACATGACAAAAGTTGTCGTCTCTTAATTTTGTACCTTTTCCCTCCAGACAGGTTGTTGTTTTCCTCTGTGACCCTTCAACCACAGGTCCCAGCAGTGGTTTGGGTGTCCAGAGCGAGTCCTGCTTCTGGTGAACCTTCGAAACGGAGAGGAGACGTTTGCGCAGGCAGCCTTCTGCTTTGGAGGTCCTGGGGCTGGGGCAGGCCTGACCCTGGAGGCTGTTCCCCATGTTGCTGCCGGGCTTGAAAGAGCACAGAGTTCGCTTGCCGCCTGGCCGGTCCTCATAGCAGGCTCTGTCCCAGCAACTGACCACTGGCTCAGATGAGAGGCACTGTACGTATGTGATCATCCCAGACCAAGACCTAACCCCTGCCACCTGCCCTCCCCTTCTCTCCAGGGCCTAAGCCCCCTGACTACTCCTCCTTCTTGTCCAAGCCTCCTTCTCAGGACCCTCCGCTGGAGATGATGTGGTTGAGACCTCCCCCTGCACTCAAACCCTCAGTAGGCCTCCCCCCTTCATTTCTAGGAGGATAGGATGGAGATCTAGAGGAGTTTCTGAAACCCACATGGGACTCTATCCCCCCACCTCGTCTCCTCCTACCGTTTTTGTCTTTGCTGTCCTCCTCTCAGGGATGCTATTGACTTGAATTGATTTGCCTGTCAAAAAGGGCGTGGGGCGGGAGGGTGGTGGGTATGAACGGTGTTCGATTACAGGAATCAACTCCAACAAAAATATTTTGCAACGCTATTGCAGCACAAAGTTGTTGAAAGCTTAGTCATGGCTGTCAGTGGGATGACTGAATCCAAGCATCTTGCAAAAACATGAGTTGTGAGCCACAAATTTGACCACAGTACATTTCTGCAATACTCTTAAAACAGCAAAAGTAAATTTTAAATGCAGTGGAAGCGAGTTATTTGAAAATACCTGTGGTTAAGACATGCTTTATGTTCCTCCCAGAAGCAATGTGGTCCTAAAACACATTATAAACAGAAAAGATCCGCAAAGCTCAATAAAGCAGTTGTCCATAAGTGAGTGTCTTTAAAGAAAAATCCAAACTTTCAGAAGAGTCCTCAGAAAAGCATCCACAAGCACTCTTCTTCCTCCTACTTCCATTTGAGAAAGCAGCTGCATTGTTCAGAGAAGTCCACATGGTCTCTCCTCTCAGCTCCTCCTCCTCCCGCTGCTCCTCGGTGCTGCTTTTCTAATCTGTAAAACCAGATTATCCAGCCACCAGACCCTTACTACTAGCTTCTGATTGTGACAGACATAAAACACAGATGGACACCAGGTTGCTGGTAACGAAGTGCATCAATTCTTCAATACAAACGTGTAGAGCTTCAAGAAAAATCATGCAAATTTTTGGCAAGCATGTTATCCTGGGCCAAATAACAGATTTACCTCCATGTAAAAAAAAAAAAAAATCTCAGAAATTTAAACTTACTAATTATTGAAACTCTGCCCTATTGCCTTGGAGGTTGCAGAGGAGCACTATGTGGAGAGCAGATTGGGAAGTTGAAACAAACAGGTGTAAGCACAGCAGACACCAGATGAAAAGTTAAGTGGCAGGTCAGTAAATACTGAGAGATTAACAAACAGGGTGAGAGTAGCCATGACCAGAACAAATCTTATGCCAAGTGAGAGAGAACTACATGTTGGCATCTACATGGAATACATCTAAATGCCAACATGTAGACATGGACATGTGTTATAGAAAAATGAAAAATGTGGAGGAAAGTGGCTAAAAGAATTTAATGGCCAAATATCTCCCCCTAGTGGTGGCTTAAACAGATCCTGGCTGATGGTAGTCTAATTTTTTGAGGTACTGAGGAGTGATCATGAAATAAAAGGAATCATACACAGAAAGAAGAACAGTATAAATGTTTCCTTCATTATTTTGGAAAAATATGAAGATCACTTATGAAAGGAAGAAATGACCTATCTCCAGTAATGCAAGAAATCATTTCTTGCATGACTGGCAGCTATGAAATTCAATAATCCTATCTTTTTAGAATCGGTGAATGCGTCATACAGCTCTTAGGATTAGAAGTTACTTCTAAAACCAAGTACTTTCAGTATCAGTTAGGTACTAAAAATGAAGTCAGGGGAAGTACAGAGATATAAGGGTGTGTTTAGAAGGAAACTATTTCATCAGACATGCCCAGAAAATTCTGTTGCTCATTCAGGCTGTAAAAAGAGAGCAAGACTTTCAGCAGATAATAATAAAGCTCAACCACCTGTTTCAGCTTTCAAACTGGATTTAGAAACATTGGCAGTTTTTTAAGGTAATTAGTCTTTTTCTTTTCACACCAACTTATAAACAAGTATTTTTCAATAGTCATCTATTTCCACAGTTTTTCTTAAAATGTATTATATCTAATTGGAGTGTAAAAAGGGCAAACATAAAATGGCCAAACAGTCAAACGTCTAACAGAATTTCTGCAAAAATCAATCGGATGCAAGATGAAGTCCACACAATAACAAAAAACATGCAATTACTGATAAAAATAGCAACTGTAAAAACTTATTGTATTGCTAGATTTCATTTTACATCATTAATACCTTATCACTCTTTATAAAGTTCAGCATTTCAGTGAATGAAATCTATATTAGAAAACTGTTAGAATCTATTTAGCTTACCATGTTTCAGGACTAGAGCTGCTGATTTTTTTTCAGTTTCACTCTTAAATCCTAAATTAATATTAAAAGTCAAAAACACCCAAGTCACTGTTTTAAGCTAAAATTTACTTTATTTTCATAGGAAGTCTATCTCAACTTGTAAAACTCCTAAAATATTCCAGAAAACATGCTTTCCTCATAGTCAAATAGATTTTAGTGAGTCTCTGAATCCTTTCCTAACTTATTTAGTTTTACAAAAGTAGTTCAGTTTTCTCCATTTTATTTTTAGAAAATCCATGAGGTTTTAGTTCAGGGAGTCATTACCCGACAGTGATTGCCTGTTCGTTTTTTTTTTTACAGCAGAGCATGAACCTAAAAAAAGGAAAAGGCACTGAGTGACTGTCCCTGTGCCAAAGCCGCCACAGATAACCAGGGGCTAAAACACCCATTACCAACAGTTATCATTTCCACAGCATTTGGTGAGGCAGCCAACACACAAGCCGATTAACCAAACCCTAAACCATGGTGCTCTCGCACACAAATTATAAGTGACAAACCGTGGAATGCACAGGAACTCACAGACACAAAAAACAAAGTGTGAAAACACACAGTCCACAGACTGTGGCCTGAACTGCGCTTGTCCTCAATCCAGCTGCACACATGCATGCAACTATGCACAATAAACCATCAACGCACAACCAATTGAACACATATTGGACATCATTTAGTTGGTTCTGTGTGTTCAGGATCAGATTCCCATCCATGTCCTGTCAGTGGTGACGTTAGTGGCTCTGAATACTTGTGGGTTCTCTTCTGGAAGGATGCAATGCTCAGCTTAGGTTAGGATGGGATGTATAGACATGTTTTTACATTCTTGTGGACGCACACACACATTTGCACAGATATTGTGTGTTTGGAAGGGGGGGAGCGGAAGGCCTTAGGAGACAAACAATGGTTTCCATGGACACGTGTCTCTGAAAGGACTGAGAGGAGCACCTGCATGCTGAGTAAGTCCTATGTCTGGGGAAGTCTTCCACTCGTCAACAGGGAGTCGGCCATTGTCTTCCCACGGTTCACTATCCCACTCTGTCTCTCTAAACTGCACACTCGCTTCTTGGGAAAAGTTTTTTCGTACCTTTTAATTACCGTTTCAGTTTAAAAATACAATAAGATCTCGTTACGGACTCAAAGTTTTTCTTAAATTTGTAAAGTTACAACAAAAACCTATTGTTTTGGTGAGTCTATTAAGGGGACTGCAATCCGTACAGATCCCACTGACAGCCAACAGGAACTCCGGCCTTTATTGTTCACATATCAAGAACAAAATCTTCCTCTTGGGCTTTGTCTTGTTTACAGAGATCACCATTTCATCAAAGACTTCCTCTTAATACTGCCATCCAAAACCGCCTACCATTTATCAGTCAGATAATTAAAAAGGGTGTAAGGGATAACTGCAGATTAATTTTAGATCTCCAAATGTGGCACAGTTTAAGTTTCAAGTAACTCAGCTACACCCTACCAAAGATTACAGTTCTAGTAATATAAGTAAATTTAAAAGATCGATCAGAAAACAAAAATGCTACCAACAAAAACTGCATTTTCTTGACTAATTTTTCCTTTTTTTTGAAGATCCCAAGTTCCTCTTTAAAAATTTTACTTTTAATTAATTTTTTTTTTTTATTTTACTTTAAAAATCATTATATCATAATATTTGAGTTTGAGTGGACTGCATATTTGTGTTTTCTGTGGATGTAAAGAGATTCACCTTTCACCTGAATTTAAAGTATAATCCCGCTTCCCTGCTAGAAATATTTCTCCTCTCCTCTTTTCATTTCCACACCTCCTTTCTTCCTGTCCGCTGCAGAAAATCACACTGTCACATCAAGCGTGAGAACATCCATCAGCGCCTTGATCCACGTCAAGAAGGCGAGGATATGGGTCAGCTGAGGGTCAAGGGGTCACAGTCTCTACAGACATCGACTGCACAGGTGTTTTGGTTAGGGGGGTTCATCGCCATCTTACAAGTTCGGAGAGCTCAACACAGCGGGACGTTTAAAGGGGTTGCCAAATAAGGGTCGGCTAGTGATCTAATTTAGACTTGTTGCTCCAACCAAGATGAAATGTGATTCAAACGCAACCAGGAAAATACTCTTCTAGGTTTAGAACTACAGCTTAATAAAGCTTATAAAATGTCAGTCTTCAGTAATTTACAGTTTTTAAATGACATTAAATGATAATTAAAATATATATTTTTCAACCTTTCCTGGAAGGATGAAGCAGTTTTAAACAAGAATTGCATTCTACCACACATTGGGTTAAAACTAAATGGTTTTAGGAACGGTAGGCTGCTTTTCCCACTCCAAAGCCTAGCTAGAAATGTGACCTAAAGTTGAAATATTTAGCGGGAGTCATCCTTCTTTGTTCTGCCATCCATTTTGTGAATCAGTGATTTGGCATCAGCCACACAACATGATGGTGCCACCTCCATACTGAACAGCGAGTAGAGTTTTTAGGCATCATATGTGGCTAAACAGTTCAGAATTAAATCTCCAGCAGACCTAATCAACATGTTATTTCATGATGAAAATTAGAAAACGTGAAAAAAGCTTAAAAGTGCTCGTCTCAGTAAGAAATCAATACATATTTCTGTGCTTTCATACATAAAGTGCTTCAATACATAAACTGACACAAATTTAGAACTAAAAGCAATAATTTTAGCATTAATTTTTACAAAAAAGTGATATGTACACACCAAAAATGTATAGATAATACCCTGATTTTTTATTTGTTGTAGGTTAATATTGTAAAAGGCAGGTCACATAAAACTACACTTTCACTGCCTTATTTCCTTAACAGAGACATCAACAACCTCCATTTTCTCACACATTAGAGTGAACTGAAGAGATCAGTTACACAGCGGACCACATTCAGCACAGCCAAAAATATGTTCTTGCGGACTGGACAGAGCCCAAGACGGCCTTAAGTAAACTTGCAGCTAGGCGGTCAGTTGAACTCCAAGCAGGGCTTATATTCTCAGACGCTAACAGAGATAAAGAATTTCTCTACCCGTCACACGACAGGAAACCTCCTCATCCGAGTGACATCTTCATCTTCGACTAATCCCTGTCGAAGATGACAGGGAGGGGAACACATCCCCTCCCATGTTCACGTTCTCCACTGGGGCTCAAGCCCTGAGATAACTTATGTAACGCACGAAAAGCTAAATCGAATCGGGGAGCATAAATCTACCCACACACAGGGCTTATGCTCTCATACGAGGTTTTGGTTTTGGTGGTGGAAACAGATGGGAATTCAGTCCGACCACAGATGGGAGTGCAGGAACATGGACAGAAGAGTGTCACATCTGCCTTAGAGCTGATGGGGAGCTTGTTTAAATAATATAAGCAATCATTCAGCAGCTGGCAAACTGTCTAATCTAGTGGTTGGATCACAGATTTTAACATGATGCAGAGTATTTGGGTCAGTATGCTAAAGAATTTTGAAGCTAAAAAACAGCCAAACTGGACGCATTTCAGCTGATATGAACCAAGTGACGGTTGACAATGTTCATGATCAACAGTGCTTCAGTAAAAAATGAAACTTAAAAAAAAAATTTTATTGGCAGTGTTGGTGCAACATCTGTTACTGTCCATTTTTTAAGAGTCCCAATCTCTGTGGACTGTCTTTCACAGCATAATTTAGTGCATACAGATGAAAAACTGGGATACTGAGAGATATAGTTGATGTGTTCAGTTTATATGACCTAATTTCCTCTGCTGTGAATCTACAAGAAGCCCCAAAAAATGGCTGCAGAGGAAGAATTTGCTAAATAGCAAATACAGCAGAAATCAGTCAATTAAAAGCAGATTTGTTCCTGTAAACATATCATCCAACATTATTTGAGCTTTTTAGGACTGTATGAAAAAACGAAAAAATGAAACGTATTGATCAGTAACAACAGGTAAGTGTTATGATAAAGTGTTTTTTTGTAATTCCAGTTTTAGTTTCAAGGTTTTCTTGAACTTTGCTTAATTATGTCTTTGATGCTGTTCCAAAGTTAGATATAAAATAAACATTAAGTTCTTACATAAGGAGACTAAATGTGGTTTTAAAGATCCACGACAAAGATCCTTACAGAAATAGTTTTATCAGCTTATATCAACAGGCTTATGTAGTATTTGAAAGTTACTGTGAGAGCAAAGAAAAACTGAGCCGTTTGGAAATATTCACTGTTAAAACTACAGGAGTTTATGTAAGTTAAATTAGAGACTTTTTAAAACCTTTTACAGATCATTATGACTTATCTTTTAAAACTGTTGTGAATAGTACATAATGAATCTACCTCGACAGCTTCCATTTAACTTCAAACAAATGAAGAAAGTTAAAGCTAATATCCAGCAGCTGATATCCCTCATTTCAAATCCATTCTTGATTAAAATACGTTTTTCCACGGCAGCTCCTCTGCCGTGGAAAAACTTCATTTCCCTAAAATACTCACTCACACAAAAGACTAAATATCCAACTAAACTCCTTCTAATGGGGCTAACTGACCTAATTTCTCAGCACATGGAATAAATTAATGAGGCTAAGACATTTCTGGACAAAAGGAAAAGAACTGTATAAACAGAAGAAGTAATGGATGAACAAATGTACAAATTTAGGAGTTTGTGTTGGAAACCAGGCTTATATTTGAGATCCTGCAGAAACCCAGACTTTACTTTTATCAATTTGATGCATTTAAACTCTCTGTTAAGCAGATGACAGATGGCTACCTTAGCAGATAGCCTGACTAATTATACATCTAGTGTCAGCTCATATTAATTAATTTACTCCATACAGAGCAAGGCAAAATGGCATTAAATTCTGACCAATAAACATGTAGAAACGTCTACTGACTTGAATCAACGTTTATTCTCTACATATTTGCACCAAAATAAATAAATAGTACAAATATTCTTAATATAATAATGTGTTATTCGATCAGGTGTATGATTACGTGTTCAGCTTCAAAAGTGTGGTTTAGTATAAATATTATACATAGAAATGTAACATGTTTTACACGAGGTTATCATACAATTTCCATTTCCAACCTATTTTAGGTTGCAGAAAAAACACAAATTAGTTTCCTCTTACCATCAAGTAATGACCAACACATGGTTTCACTTTGCAGCTGCTGCTTCACCAGCTGTTACTGTGGTCAACAAGCTCACACATGAAAGAAAAAAAATGAGTTGTTGCTTCTTGAAGACCATGAGTAATTAATTCAAATGACACAGAGGAGCGTGTAGACTGAGAATGGTTAACTGAAAGGAAAGGGTAGGGATTAAGTTTATTAATGTGGCTAAAACAGAGACCAGAACAAAGAAATAAGTGCTTAAAGAGGCAAAGAAGCTGAGTTTTCCCTTCACTAAAAAGAAGCGCACAAGGAAGGATGTGGGAGTTTAACTTTTCTTTGTCTCACAAAGTCAAGAGTTTGTTCACAGAAACGCGGACAAAGCAAACTCTTTCATGTTATGAACTCACGCTTACCTTTCAGACAGAACATGTCCCTTCACCTCCTCACGCAACAATAAACTAACACTGGTTTCTTCCCTCTGGTTCCTTTCTTCCCGGTAATCCTCTGTCGTGCACTCTTCCTCCTCTCCTCGTTTCTCCAAACCACTCGCTCAAACTGTCCGCACGCTGACACTCAGATCCTGACATATTCGATCCGCGGTCCATCTCCCTCCCTCTCTCCTCTCACACACACACACATATGCACGCTCTGAGTGGCAGCAGGCCAACTTCTACACTGCAGGAAACCGCTCAGAGACCACCCCTCTCTCACCCCCACTGATATTCCTGCCCAATCAGAGGATGGATGTGATATTGAAGCATAGCCTCCATCTAAAACTCAACAACCACAAGTTTCTGTGTTGGTCTCTTTGAAGCAGCCAGATGAAGACAAAAAAAATTTTATAAACTCGTAGTATTAGGTCAACAAATTAAATTAAAATGAATTTAATAGCATGAAAAAACATAAAGATAGCGACTCCACCCACCCTGTGAAAGTGTTTGGGACATTGGTTGTAGACGAGAATCTGGGCAGTCAGCAGTTTGCAGTGAGACAGGGGCCCCAGTTTGGCACTGATCTTTTGTTCACTGATCAAATATAATCGCTTTAATCCTCACAATTCAACTGTTTGTTGTTAGCTGCAGCCACGAGCTTGGTAGATTATAAGCCCTACGAACTTGACTGCCACTTAACACAAAGATGAGGACTGAATAAGTTTATTAAAGGGGCAGTATTGTGTAAAATGTATCATGCTATGATGTTATTCCTTCATCAAAAACAGACTTGGAGTATGGCTCTGATTCTTACATGCATGTTTGAGAAATTCTTTAATGTGCCAGGACAACTATTCAGGGATGCCTAAACACTAAGCACCGCCTATTTCCACAAAGCTCCTCCTTGCAGTTTCCAAGCCAAGCTTTCACCTCATACAGCATCCCCCCCCCCCCCTCCTGCCTTCCCCACACAGTTCCTCCAGACTAGCGACAGCATCAATTAACAAAAACCTGGAGAAACTTCACGTCTGCTGAGCTTTTCACTCAAGCAACACTTGTAAATGGCATAATGGAGAAGGATTATTGATGACGGTGTGTCGTAAAGAGCAGGAGCTCCTTAGAAAGACAAAGGCCAATTTCAAGAGAACAAATTGCGATGTCAAATTTCTTTTATGTTATGTTTGACATATAAAGCATTTTTATAATTGACGGCAACATAGTTGCAACTTCATAATTTCATACCTTGAAATTGGGTCTCTGTCTCTTTAAGCAGCTGCTCTTTCCTAGATAAAGAAAACATTACGAGCTGCCAGTATTTGAATTATCTTGGCTTTAGTCTAAACTGTTCCTCAGGGATTTCACAATTATACATCATTTAATTATGTGACTGAAACCCTTCAAGTTTTGGTCGGGTACTTAAAAAACCCAAAAACATTCAGGATGGGGAAGGCATGTTGTTTGTGATGGCTACTTCAATAAGCCTCAAATGTGTTTGGAGAATTTTATAAAGCCGATCCTCTCCAGAGTCCAACTGAAAAGGACTTCAGATTAAAAAAAAGAAGAAAAAAAATCAAGAACAACTCTGGGTTCTAAGTTCCCAGGTTATATAAAATATTTGGATTACAGGTAAAATTATTAGGAATCTCTACTTGAACACTACAAGAAGTAACATAAAATAGTCTATTTCATTAATGATTAAAGGGTTGAAACATCCTTTTTGTGTGTATTTGGCTCTTATAAACAAGCTAATCCTTTGTCAATATGGCCTGTGGGCTCCGACTCATCTGCCTTGACCTCATGTCAGTAATTAGAGGCAGATCACAGAGTGAATGTCTAAGCGTGACAGCATGGCTGTCAGCATGAAAAGACCATAAAAACAGAGTCCCAACTAAAAACACATGTAAATCCCTAAATAAACCCACCTGACCAGCCCGTAGAAA
This sequence comes from Girardinus metallicus, assembly GCA_903067095.1. Classification (NCBI taxonomy): domain Eukaryota; kingdom Metazoa; phylum Chordata; class Actinopteri; order Cyprinodontiformes; family Poeciliidae; genus Girardinus; species Girardinus metallicus. The sequence continues at coordinate 125,179 of CAEGAE010041338.1, forward strand.
AACCCTCATCAAGCTGCCACTTTAACTGGAAAGTGTTCAGCCATAGTGGCTTCAGTTTTAAGCATGTCAATAAAAATAAAAAACTACACCTCAAAGGCAACTGCTTCAGCTGAATTAAAACTCCATTCTCATGGAGCTGAAGCTGTAAAAGTGAGAGGGGAATTCTCTTCAAATATTATAAACCATACAAACATAATCAACCTATTTAAAAACATTTCAAAGAACATTCCTATTTATTTCTTAGTAAAACGTCTTTGATAAAGAGGCTGGTATCTCAATTCTAAAACACAGTTGACTCAATTATACAACTGAAAAGAAATGCACGCTTAAATTAGGAACATTTATATTAAAATTTTAACAGTAAAACAAAGAAAAAAGCTTAAAATGTAGTTTCTCTTTTTTATATTCAAATACATACCAAAGGCATTTTTGTTTAGATTATTCTTTGAATTCCCTTGCTCCAAAATAAAACATACTAAATTTACCAGTTAATGTTGCTTTACTATATGCAGCTTACACATTAAAAACTGCACGTTTTCCCCTTAAATTTCCATTTGCAAAAGGCAGTCATTTATTTATAGATATACACACACACTTTTTATTTACCTTTTTATGTAACTTTTAGATTGTACGTTCCATATAGCATAACAAAAAACACAGGACAACTTGTGATAAGCAGGTTGCTATAGCTTACTTAGAAAATAAAACTGTACTGGTTTTGTGTTTACTGTTTCTAATATGAGATTTGTTGTTCAACTACAACAACTAATTCCTGTCCTTCTTGCGGTAAAGTCTGCTATCTGATTCTTACAGGACATTCAGCAACAACTGGCACGGATACACGTTTCCTGATTGGACAGGCCCTCCTACCTGTGGTTACTGAAACTTTGATCAGACCGCAGTTATCAGTCTCCAGGATTCTCTCTTTGTCTCCAGATAAAGCACCGTCATAAGTCTTGGATCATAATGGCCCGTACTAATGCTTATCAGAGTGCTTCACATCCATTCTTACAAGCAATGCTGCACAAGCACATTATGGTGTGATAGCATGAGCTTTGTGTGCTGTGTCGGTGCATGATAAGAACGGGCAGATAAAAACAACAAGCTCCTCGAAGCAGGCATGAAGGTTCAGACATGCAAACAGGGGGAGGTCGATGTATGAAACATATTTAAGCATAAATGTCTCTTGGTTAAACATGTTTTTTGGTTAAAAAAAATAAATAAATAAAACAGAGTGGGAGAAAAAATACGATCTGTCCCAAAAATGACCCTGACAGAGCTTTAGTTCAATTGTTGACAGTTTTTAAGCTGTTGGATTGTGTTGTGACAACATCAATGGATTGGATCCTATTAAAATAAGCTGCAATTCCTCTATCCCCTTTAAAACTGAAATCCTGTTCAACAAATATAATCACTTGTGTTTTTTTTTTTCCTTTCCATTGTTTGTCATCCATTTGTACCGTTAGGGAAAAAGATACCAGAACAATGAGACGTTCAGGAATGAAAACCAGAAAGAAAGATGCAACTTACCTACAGGAGATCACATTTTGATCAGCACATTAAAAAAAGACAGAAAACAGCAATTAGACACAGTTTAAACCAATGATTTACCCATTTATGTTCAAAGGAAGCGTGCATGTTTGCTATTTTAACCATTTATATACAGCCTCATGATGCATCCATGTACCGGGAAAAGGGCCACAATCTAAGATTTCCGTGTCTGAGTTTTAATGAGGCCTTGCAGGTTTGTTCATATCTGCTAATCTGGATTTACAAATGTTCTACATGGTCATGATGAGCGTATTTCAGTGTATGGAAATGTGTCCCAAATGTTAAGACTGTTATGCAAGAGTTTCAATAAGCATCTCACAAACATCAGTACTGTCCTGAGCAGACACGGCCAAAAATGTATAAATACCTCCTTAATAACATTTATATGAGACCAAATTCTGGTTCTGATTGCAACAGCAACCCAGTGCCAAGGTATAGTGGCAATGTAGGTTAATCCGTGTTCTCGGAAATATTACCAGCCAAACCAACATACTGTAGATCCACAGAAAACCTCAAGCAAATACTACTAAGCCTCACAGCACCCAACTTTCATGTCAACATGTTTTGCATTTGGCAAAAGTCAAAGTCTTGACTCAGAATTTGACATCTGTTACATTTTATTTGATGACCTCATGTACTGTAGATAACAAACAGTTTTATGAGAGGCAATAGTGTAAACAGGAGCCCAGACAGGCGTCTGGATGAGGAAAGTTTAGCTTTAAGTTAGTTAGCCTTGAACTTTCCTAACAAGATTTTTGAAGTTTGGCCTTATGGCAAGCAGAAATCAAGAAAATGTTCAAGCGTAAGTTCTGTTGTAATAATCAGATTTGTTTTAAACGCCAAAAAAAAAACTCCAGCTTTCACATCAACTTGCCCAAGAAAATTTACAACTTCACCAGGAGAACCTGCAGCAGCTTGTGTACCAGGCGGCTCAGGAAGGTCAAATCGAGCCTGACCAGGAAACAATCAGCTGCATACCTATTACCGTGACAACAGAGGCAAACACCCAAAAAAGACAGGCAACAGGCTGCGTCAAAAATTGCAGGCTTTGAATCTGAAGGCAGTAATTTTAAAGCTATATTTACTCTGAGGCAGTGCGCATGGCGGCCCACGTGTCTAGTAATTGGTTCTGGTGCACGCATGAATGTGATCTCCAGTTGTTATACATGCAAAAGTGGAGAATTACTCTAAAGTTTTGTTTTCAAAGTATACGGAGTATGAGTTGTCTGGATGAGACCAATTTTAGAATGACCTGTCTATGACCCCGACTCTGGCCTAGCATTAGCTATAAAAATACATAACTGCACATAACAGAGAGACAGGAAGAGACAGAAGACAGAGTGCAGTGCTAGATAAAGCTACCGGACCATTTGAATGGGAGAAACAAAGGGTTGCACATGTGATACATGTTATTGTTAAAAGGTCTGCCTGGACAAAAATACCAAAACAAAACAAAAAAAAAACATCAAGCCTGGTTTTAGTAAGGAATAAGTATAAGTTTTTACTGCCTCAAGATTTGTAGCAGTAAAACTGAGGACTGAACAAAAAAGAGTACGTTTTCTGAGGAACTATGTGTGCGGTAAACATGGAAGATGTAGACAAACTGCATATCAAAAAATTATGCAAGAAAATATTTATTTGGCTCTAAAGACACTTTAGGTAGTTAAAAATATTCAGGTATAATAAAATCCTATTAAAAGCAGCACATTAGAGCAATAGGCAAGCAATGGAAATTCCACTAACATTGCCGAGCAATCCATGTTCAAGAAACTTAAACTAAACAATGTGTTATTTTTGCAACGCATTGTCTGACAAACTGCTTGAAGAGGTTGGAACAATACCCAATGAGCCGTCAGTTTAATGTTTTATGATAAAAACATCTAGCATAAGGAACAATTTAAGCTTCACTAGGGTACTGCTCTTTGACTTATAGAAGCATTTCAAGCCCTCAAATTATTCAAGTTATGTGCATCTCCAAGCTGTTTTAGGAAATGGGCATGTTCAAACGCAACACAGAAAATTGAGACGTGCAATAAACAACAACAGCGGCGACAAGCTTCACATTCCTGTCAGGCAACTTATTTGTAGATTAAAATGCTCTCAATTTGTAGTAGCTGTCAAATTGAACAGAGACAATAGCCTAAGTGAAGTCAGAGTGCTTCAGTACTATTTAGTGCTAATTCACAAGAAGAGAAGATAAATGATACTGGAATTACAAGAACACAATTAGATAAGATTTTAGCATTCTTGAGAGAAATTGAAGAATCATAAGTTTTTTGTTCACATTTTTCAAAGTATTTGTAGTCTGTGCCCAATGATTCAATCCAGATTTGACTAGTCCATGTATGAAAACTTTCTTGGTTGTCTAATTCTGAGGTGAACTTCATCCCAAAAAATACTGAAAAAGTTCTCTTTTGTTTTCCCAAAAAACTAAAGTTGTAATGTATCAATAGCTGTGACATAAGGAAAGCTTGTTCAGTGTAGAATGATTCTGTATCTTTAGTTTGTGAATTAAAGAAGATCAAACACAGTCCTACTTTAATAAAAACCGTCAAATAGTTCTTAATCTAGTACTGATACACCGTGAGACTGAATTTAGCCACATGAGCTACTTGCGCTATTCTCACGTTGATCTGTATCTTTTCTGACACACCAAAATATTTGAGGCATTGCAGGACCCTTGGATCTTATTAAACCATTAGGTGAGTTATTATGGAGCAGCATTAGTGTATTTTCCATGAAGGGTTTAAGACAAAGCTACAGTTACAACCACTGTCCTATAACTCTCAGTGACAGCTGATTGAAGTATGAACCAAGATACAATCAGTGTATAATTGGACTAATCCCAGGCATAACACCCAAGGATCTCTACGAGAACTAGAAATTACATTTTCATGTCAGCCAAGATGGCCACATAGGAAGCATAAACTCATCTATTTAGTTCACTTGTTCACAATAGTCAGCCATCCAAAGATGACACATACCCTCTGCCTGACACCAAACTCTGAGTAGTACCAGGCTGTGACACAACCATTTATATAACGTCACCTTCTTCCGGTCTGACAAGTCTTTATTTATCAATCGCACACACGCACATGCACAGAGCTTTCTCTGTGCACTCAATGTCGACCCTCTAAACCAAATAGAGCTCCCACTCACTCGCCATAGCAACAAAGAAGTGCAGGTTGTAAACACACAGAGAAAGAGGCAATAAACAGACAAATGTGTTTCTATATTTACTTTTCCATATAAACAAACTGATTGAATCACTGGTCTTAGGGAGAAAGAGAACGATTGTATGGACATTTATTTTGTTTTTTATGGTCTTTCTTCATTCTCACCTATTTTGTGTTGAGGTCTGTACACCCAGTTGTCATCGTCCTCAGCCTCGTCTTTTTGAGGCATGTGAAGATGTGTGCGTGAGCGCGAGCGGCGGTTGGGAACCAGATGGAGATCACTTTGACTGTGGAAGAAGCGTCTCCCCTGGTGGGAGAGGGGAGACATGTTGAGCCAACTGAGAGCCCGCGAAAGCCCTGCCGGCTTTTCCTTGTGGAATGAAGCGGATCGCCGGTCTCCTCTCATCTTTGCTCGGAGAAGCAAGTTTAGGAGGAGGTCAGATGAAATAGTTTAAGATAATTAGCCTCCTTAGACACTAATCCAGTGGTTGAATGTCTGTTTTAGGAGTAACTCCAAATGTTAAGGGAAAGCAATCCAAATCCACACACATTCCAATCAGATTCCACATTGAGGAGTAAATTAGTTTCAGGAGGAACTTCATCCATAAGCCAAGTATGTTGTCCGACTCCACATCACGACGTTGACTCGGCAGTTCCCAACTTTCCACCTCATTCACATCATCCTCCTTTCACAAACTGAAATTCTTTCTTCAAACCATCCCTCATCTCTTCCGTTTCTTTTTGCTTTACGTCTTTGGGCATGATTCCAAAACCCAAGGGAGTAATTAGGCAATCCAGTTAGCTGGAAAAAACATCCACCCCTCTATGCAGGTTTTCCGTTAAAAAAAAAAAAAAAAAAAAAAGGGTGGGGAGAGAGATTTCCAAACTTCAAGAAGATAATGTTCAATCACAGCGAATTGGCAGATGTAATTTACAACCACGCATGTTTTCCAGTACTGTTATCTCACGTCACTGGAGCTCATTAGGTGACACACAACCTGACGGAGCAGCGGCAGACGAAGAGGTTAAGAAAAGTCAGTCTCCCTGGGTCTATTCCCAGCCTGATGAAGGTATTTGCATGCTCACAGGAGAGCAAAAACACAGTCACATATCTTATCCTCCTGCCAAGTAAAGATCTCTCATCTTCTCCCAATTCTTCTTGTTTACCCCTCCAGTATTGAAGATGCTGGTAATGGACAAAGAGGTGAACCAAGCAGGAGAAGGGTCTTTCCAAAAAATAGCAAAATAAAGAAGAGAAACAGAAAATGTTCCAGGCGTTGGTAGCCACCAAGTTCAGGACCAACCAATCAGCTGATCAGCGCCTGACATAAGACGTATCAGGAAGGCTGCACCTGCTGCATGCCCAAAACAACAGACGGTTTTAAAAAGAAAGCTCAGTCTGCTGAAGATTCCCAGAACTTTCTGCTCCTGGAGAGAGCAGACTGCAAGTGTATGACTGTGAGGAGCTGCCGGGAGTACGCCCAACCCTAAAACACACTAAACCGAAATACGAGTCAGCCCTTCCCTTCTTCCTTATTTCCTGCCTTTCTGTTTTTCTGCGATCTCTGATCTCCGCCCTTCTCCTTCATCTGATAGCTAGCATGGCAACCATTTCCCACACCCTCGTTCGCACCTTGTCTTACCCCTTCTACCTTTTCTGTTTACTCTCCATGTTATTCATGCTCTCCAGACGCCTGCTTCCCTAATAAACCTGCATTTCGCCGCAGGACAATTCAAAAACCCGTAAAAGCAGCTTTCTATAACTGGCATGTCAAAGGCATGCAGAAAAGTGTCTCATAGTTCACAGCATGTTTTGTTAGCTGGCTTCATCTCTCTAACATGCAGGGAGCAATTGAAATAGCAGGGTAGTTTAAAAATCAGCCAAACACTAACAAATTTTGGAGAAAAAAAAACACTTGTCATAAACACAAAGTCATCCAGACCCTCAGGTACAACAGCTCCTATGATATTTATTAGGGAGGTGGAGTTTTCCCACCCAACTGTGAATGCAGAACAGACATGTGACCACCAAGGTGCGACAGTAGGTTGTTTGTTCAAAAACCAATAGTCTGTCAGTTTCACCATCTTAAGTAAACACAACCATAAAAAAGTTAGTGGGTTACTTGTAAAATAATAATCATCTTTAAAACAGTATGTTCCATCTCGGAACGGATCGGTTACTTTACTGAAAGCTGATTCCTCATTCGGTGTAGTCATGTAGTGTAAACCAACACTCCAGAACTCGTTGCTCATTCAGGTTCCTCACGTTCATTTTTTTTTTTTTCACTTTAAATAAGAAAATAAATAAATATAGATGTGTGGCTAAGTTGTCAAATGGTAACCATCAGGAACAAATACCATATTAACAGACAGTGACAAATATGGCTGTTTTTAAAGACCTTTGTTCAGAGTGATGACACATGAGGCCACAGTCCTTTAATATTTAACCAGGACTATTTAGCGGAGACTGAGGGATCAGTTTGGCGTTGAAAGACTAATAACTAACAGGCCATTATGTTGATGAGGAAATTAACTGGTTCAAAATGCAAGCATTACACAGGGTACCCTCAACACCATGGGTGCAAAAAAAAAAAAAAAAAGGTGAAATTTCCTTCAAAACCAAACACCCCCCTAGTGAACAAAAAAGCTGAGAAGGTCAGCTTCCTAGTTCAACCCCCTACTTCATTTTTATTTCATGAAACGTACAAGCAGTGCCAATAATCAATATAAAAATCGATACCAACGGCTGAATCTTTGCGCAATGCACATCCAGTCAATACTGGGTTGGCTTTAATGCTCAGGTACAGAAAAACACAATAAATATGTTGTCAAAGTGACAAACGTCTGACTATGTCACCATTTGTCACTTTGAAGTGGCTTAAAATAAAAGCACTTTGCAAATTATCTTGCAAAAGCTTTCACATCGTTTGAACTCACATTTTTCTATGTATTTCAGTGTCTTTTATTGGGTTTTCATGAAGACCGACACAAATTTATATTCATCCCTTTTTAAGCGCATACCCCCAAATAAGGGCGAGGTTCGGCTAGGTGAGAGTTAATCAGAGAAGCAACCAACAGGCCTGTGGTAAATGTGAGGAACTGGAGCCACAGAACGAGATCCCGGAAACAAAGACTGACATTTCCCTCTGGGATTAATAAAGTATATTGATTCATTCAAGCTTCCTCTGGAGTTAGTATTGTAAATAAAAGTAACCAGCTCTGTCACCTTAGGGAAGTTGCAAAGCATTCTGGGCATGCTCTGGCTCGTCCCACTGGGAGGAGGTCCCAGGACAGACTCAGAATTTTTAGAAGGAACTTGATGAAGGAAACCTTTTATTACCCCTGGGAACACTGTCGGATCCCAAAGAATGAGCTGAAGAGTGTTGCTAGGATGGAGAGCTGCTTGGTACAATAAGTATAGGACATTGTCCATCAACGAAGGTTCAACGCAGCTGTCCTGGGGTCCACTCCTGGCCTGGTCCATTTACTTCTTATCTTCCCTCTTCTCTCTCCGACCCCTGGCTTGTCTGCTAAACTGTCCAATAAAGTTCCTTTTGTAAACTAGAGACTTCTGGGCAATTTCAGCATAAATCAATTAGGAGATTATCCTCTAATTCCAGTGAGGGTAACAGAAAATGTTTAGGACATAGTTGAAAAAAAAAAAAAAAAATCTAACAATGATTTTAAGATGAGGAAACTTTAAAGTTTTTGGTTTCATCAGTCTAAATTTTTGAAAAATTACTTCTATATAATGTTGTTGTGTCATTGCTGCTCCACAGGAGAAGATGTAAAGAATCACATGCTGCTGCTCTGTGTGCAGTAAAAAATAAGAAAAAAAAAAAAATCATCCCAGTATAATGAGACTTTTAAAAAAGACCTCTCACCGTGCAAGTTACCGTAAAGGGAGTATGCATGTTCCGGTAAATGCTGCCTGGTTATCTCAGACGGGAGTGTGATTATATCAGCACAGAAAGTTAGCTGTGTTTACCCAGGAGATGGCATTTGCCTTAAACGTGTACAAGATAAACTCCAAGGATTTCTTTCTGGATCTTACCTCCATGATATCATAAGAATGGAGACAGGTTAATCTGAATTAGTGGATAATTAAAGAAATTAAAGGATATCTAAAGATTAGCAGGATCCTAAGAAATGCAATGCAGCTTTTTTCCTGCAAACAGCAAAAACCTATTATTTGGTGACATTAAGACAATTATCGTAATTTGCAAAAAATACAATAATTCAGATTCACGTTTGAATTCACCGATTATCTGGATATTGCAAGAAAATCCTGTAATTTTTGCCAACATAAAAGCAGCCCTACTAAACTGACAATTACATATTAAGCTAAATAAACACCCCAAAGATGAAATATATCAGCTACTCCATACATGCGCTTCACTTCTGCACGACACAAATGGCGACGTATGAGTGCGATCTGGTTGCAAGGTAACTCAATCCAACACAAGAGCAACCGTTGACACTAAATACACCCCGATCAGATGCTCCTTTAAAGGATAAACATCACTTCCTGAGCTTTACGAGTGAAAAAACAGCCCACAGAAGTGCATCCGCACATCCACAATTGTCTCATCCAGACAGAAGCCCGGGCCTGGCGTCCCTGACAAGTTTCAAATCCCAGCAAGTCGAGTTTGTCTCTCAGCAGCAGCATGTCTCCAGAGCCAGTTAAACACAGGGGTTCAGCTTTACCGCAGAGGAAACCTTTTATTACCACTGAGCACCTCGCATTTACAGGGACGGTTATGTGGGAGTTTGCGCTGGTGCGAGGCTGTTTCTGTCCGAGACCGCATGTGGGAACAAACTCACGAAAGCAGAATGCGACAGAGTTGGTTAAATATTTTTATTTTTGCATTGTGGGCGCAGATTTTCACACTATTAACATAAACAAAATGCTGCCTAAAGTATGACTAAATGAGAAGCTAGATAGATCTGCCTTTAATTAAACGTCTCAATTTATCTAGCTTTCACTTACCCCGCCTGTATCTCAAGAAATCTATGCTCATGTTTGTTTTTGCACATGCCATAAATTAATCGTAAATTGCTGCAAATCATGGTCAGTATGAAAACTGACCATGATTTATAAAAAAAAACAAAAAAAAAACACTCTGCATGTTATGGATTATGCAGTTCTCTCATGGGTAGAACTTGCTTTGCAGACGATTGAGTAGTTATATTTACACCACGTCACATATATGTAATTGATATGTTCAACACTATTCCTGTTTTTCTTGTATGTCATAAATTGCCATGTAGTAAACAGTTCTATAATCAGGTGAGATATTCAGCAATTTAAAGCCACCAGAGGTGGCTTTAAATGTGCTTGAAATAGCTAAAATCTTGAAATAGCTAAAATCCAGCGGTCATACACTGTTACACATTTATGAATGTGTAATAGAGATTATATAAGCACATTAAAGTGTGAGCCTCCAAACTTTAATCTCTGAATACTTTTTACATCCTTTATATGCAATTCCCGTTTCCAACCACGTGGTGGCACTACTTGTTTAACTTTACTTGTCCCAAACTCTTGGACAGTCACTTTAATAGTATATTACCTTAATGCAAAATCAAATGGACCAGAAAATATCTGCAGATGCTGGTCTTTATTCATTTATCCATGTTGAACATCACAGAATTAGGCTTCAGTTCATAAACAATGAAGGCATGGAGGGAATAAAGTTTGTGTATTTACAAGACCTTCTGTCCGAGTGTGTGTTGTGCGAAGATAGCAATCTATAGTGGGTGATAACGCGGTTATTTCAAACATTCATGGCCTCAGTGGAATAGCACTTTTAAAATCACACACACACTTAGGGTCTTGTTGAGTTGTTAAATGTTGATCATACTTCTAGAAACACCGAGGTCAACATGTGTCACCCCAATTTGGAGAAATCCCTACTCCCTCTAGCCATGTGCTTGAAATGTGATATTATGTGGGGGTGTTTCACCAAAGAAGAGAATCAATGTTAGTGGTGTGGTCATTTTTTCACAGAAACAAGAGGGTTGGGAAATAGATGGAACATGTCATTCTCCATTTAGATATTGTACAAGTGAATATCTGAAATTCATCCAATTCAACAATGACAGCAGCCCACTGTCATTGTTGTTGCCAATAAAATTACAGTAAAAAATAATATTCTTAATGCGAGCCCCACGTGAACTGCTTTTAAAATATAGTTGTTTTTTAAAAACAAAAAAAAAGTGTTCTCACATTAGAACACAATGAAGAGAAGTCCTGCAGCTACAAACCTTTGACCTCTTACTTGTGACCCCAATGTGCCAACAGACTCACAGCTACTGCTCAGTATATGCTTAGATGTGTGGCTGTGTGTATTTTAACAATTATGCACTGAAGAGCTATGGATACTGGGCTATTTTATGTGTCTAAACACTCTTGTACTTCCTTTAAACAAAGACGTGTGTGTGTGGGTGTGTATGTAAGACCTACATCTGAGAAGCAGCAAAGTGTTGCAAAAAGGCCTGGAAGCATTTCAAATATATAGACTCTGTCCCGGGTAAAGGTCTGTTCATGATACTGCCCCCTAACATATTCAGCTAAATATTCTGACATGCAGGCCGTCTGAACAAAAGACGAGACGGCAGCTCTGAGGTTAGTCTTAAAAAGAACAGAAAGGAGTGGCGCTCCCGCTTATAGGACAAATGAACTCCGGTAATCCGAGAACACCCAGCAGGGCCGCGTCCAGTGGTTGAAGCAGAGAAAGGGCGCGGCTGACTATGCATTCCTGATCAGTCATGCCTGAGCGGAGGGGCCAGTCCAATGGACCTGTAGCCAGATGTGTTCTGCGTGGGCTTTGCGTGTTCACATATATTGTATGTTTCTGGTTAAAGTCTGGTTATTTTACGAAGAATATGGGACTGCAGTAGTGAGGATTGATATTTAGCATTCATAAACACACTGTCGTCATTTTTACTAATCTCTTTGCACTTCTTTGTTATAAAGTACATATGGAAGGTAAACCTGCTTCCTCAAGCAACAACACTTGCCAAGGAGGTATGAATCAAGCACGCAGCATTTAAAAATGTTTGGCACCCTGACTTGCTTGACTGTGTCAAAGGAGTTCCTGTTTGTACTTATCATCTAAAGGACAACGTGTTTGTCATTGCTACAGTATTCACCTGGGCTTGTGCCATCCTACCAGGTGGTTGAACCTGTTTTAAACTTCACTCAGGAAAAAACAATCACAACAGCTTCTTTGCTCATACATTACATGGTACAGGTGTACGTAGGTGTAGTTCACCTTGTACCTAAAAATGATTTTAAACTGTGGTTAATAGATGAAAATATCTTATAACTTATAAAATCAGCTCATTAGAAGGGCTGTGTAGGGCCTGACTGTATGCTAATGGGGGCATTTCAGCCATTTGATGCAGGTGTCTTGGAACAGGAACAGTTTTAGATTATTTTAGGAGATGAAACACTAAAAAACTCTTGAAATATATATATATATATCTATATATATATATATATATATATATAGATATATATATATATCAAGACAACAAAAACATTGAAGGCAAAAGTTGATATGTGTAACCGAACTGGAAGAAACCAGAATCAGATACAGTAAACATAATCATGACTCATCACTAGTTCAAAATAAGGAGGAAATACAGTGGAAACACCAACAGGTGTGCCATTACAGTCTATGGATAACTGGGTGAATGATAAACTTGTTCAAAAATCATGTGACTATTGGACAGGGATAAAAATCTGGAACTTGGTTCCCTGCAACATTTAGATGTGTCTCTGCTTCAATGAACCCAGATCAAATGATGAGGTCATTAGCAAGACTCTATGGGACTAAGGAGGCCAATAATTAAACGTTTTGGTCCAGGCGTATGTTCGCAGTACGAGTTTCCTGGGTCTTGAGGGGCTGGAGTTTGAGAACCAGAGTCGGGCCAATTGAAAACAGACGCTACCAAGTCAAGCACTCTTCGACACACTTTGGTTTGTAAGTAGTTACTAAGTATGTGAAGACATGCTTGCAGTTTGTTCAGGTTGTGAGAGAGAGCAAAACTTTCATCAGGTAACAGGAGATCTAAACAGAGGAGCAAAGTTGCTCTGGTTTATCATTTTGAGCATTCAATCGCTGTCCGTAACTCAATATTTATATCACAAAGGTCTGTTTGGAATGCCGTATCTGTCAGCCATTACATTACAATTGCCAGGAATCCATATTTTGAATACATTTTTGTTGGATGCTGCATTGCAATGACAGGCAAGAGACAGATGAGGAAAACTGAAAACTGGGGATTTATTGCAACAGATATCACTGCAGTGTTAAACAGTAGCATCATATATTTTTAATACCTTGCATCCCTAATTGATCTCCAAGAACTGCCATCCAACAAAGCTGACCTATTAACTGTTTACAAGAAAGAATACTTTTTATTGGTTTAAGTCCATGTCTCAAAAAGGGCAAATGTTAAAAAACAACTATTAGAGGTGGAATAATGGTTCACGATTACATTTTTAAATCATAAAAAATATTAAAGTTATTAGGATGTTTTAGAAAACCAGAGGACAGAGACCTCAGATTTCTATCGCCCTCTATGGTTTTAAAGCTTTAAAACCACTCATCTCAACCGGTGTCTCGCTTCGTTCCTCCCCTCTCCTGCTGTAAGCTGGTATGAAACCAAAGGACAAACTTGATCTATGTGTTTGCCACAGAGCTACTTTGGTGACAAAGCCAGCGGATCTGTGGTTGCACTCCAATAATGCTGAACTTGTTATAGTGGTTATGAAATATAAACGACACACATATTTCTGGCATTTCTTGAGAGGAGTCTTTTGAAACAGAAAATTCCATCCCATAATTTAATGTGGTTTTAATTCTTTTATTGCAAAAAGTCAAATAAAGAGTTGAACTGTCTAATTACTCAGTAACTATTTGAGGCAATAGCCAGGTTTCTAGCAGCAAGGTAAAAACAAAGCCTTTTTTCAAAACATTTTTTTCTGTCTTTTTGGAACATGCTGTACTACCGCTGTTGCTGAGCCCTGTCAGTCAGCTGCTTGTAAGAAGGCTTCTTTACAATTTTAGTGTTTAAAAGAAAGTCAAATTTGACTGTTTTGAAATATTTGTTGTCAGCACAGGCAGTCATAGGGTGCCCATCCTTGGTCTATGGGTCAGTTAAATAGGCAGACAAGGGTTAAGGAAAAGTTCGGCTCATGTGTTGACAGCCAATTTGGCAACCCACCAGGAGTCAAATCTGGCAACACGCCCATCAAACCCCAGAGGAGCCTGCTTTCTGCTGTGTGTCTGACAGGCAGTGTGAGTCAAAAGGTGGGGGAAATACCAAGCACAAAAAAAAAAAAAAAAGACCAAATACCCTCTTAAACAGAAGGAAAACGCACCGAAAGAACAATGAGGGAAAAGGTGTTTTGCAATCGGGACGTGAAGGCTAATATTTTCCAAGTGTTTTCATTTATAAAGCATTTTTAACAAGCATACAAGTGACGAGAGGAAAACTAATAAAAGCCAGGATGTGTGAAGTAACAGTAGCAGAGGCTGTTGCTGCAAGTTTGTGTGGTCCTCATCAACAAAACTCTACCAACAATTATTCTGTTGGTGTTAACACAGACTTAGAAAGAGGGTAAGATTCATATGTAGTAATAATAAAATGCAGAACAGACAAAGAATAGAAGAGCAAAAAAAGGAGATAAGGAGCAACAGACAGAATTATGCTGATCAGGCAGGCGGCAGGCCGACCGTTACAGAGACAAAAGGGGCTTGACTCAGTCTGGCTTTGTGCCGTCTACAGCTGGGAGCTGTCAAACAAACACACACATACACACACACGCACGCACTCACGCACACCCACACACACAGAGTAAGCCTACCGTTACTCTAAACTCGTTCCTCCTTATCTGGGTTCACATCAATACATCAACCATTCACAAACTTCACAAAGCTGGACTGAGATCAGCATTAATTTACCAATACGCTCACATAAACATACAAGTTCAGGCTCATTCCTGTCTGCAGCCTCGCTTCACGCTGCTGGCTGACTTTTCTCCTCTCCGATCCAAGAAGATCTTCCACAGCCAATCATCCTTAGAGGAGGACTTAAGGGCGCAGCTGAAATCAGACCCTGGATGTGCTGCCTGCCAGCCGTTACATGCTGGAATTATAAGGAACATTACACACAAACTGCAGGTGTAATAGCAAGCAAACAAGGTAATGAAGGCAAAGAGGGAGTTCATATGATTAACAATGTTAAAAGCTGCAAAACAGGCCTCAATCCCACCTTCATGTCCGCCCTCTGTTTACGGTTCATCTAAGGTTGATTTTTTTTTTTTCTTTACAATAAATCTCTCCTAAAACACCCCAAAGAACAGATCAGGAACATTCTTCCTCTTTCTGGACCTCTCTCTTCCTCATTATATGCTTCCTTTGTTCCCACACAGTCTCTCAATTCAGGGGAGGAACATAAACTCTCGGCCCACCTCTGACTCCGAGCCAAAGGCCACTGGTTGCGACCACCCGCCCACCCACAGCGAAGTCGGCGCAGCAGGGTTTTCCATGCGAGTCTCTGTGAGCGCGTTTCCTTGCAGCTGCTCTTCTTCATGCCCGACTGCATGCATGTACCTGCGCTGGCTTACAGGTGTGCGTCTGCGTCTGCCTACAGGCGTCTGTGTGTCTGGTTACGCAGTCCGCAAAGGGAAATCTGTGCAGTTGTTTGTTCAAGCTCTGCTCCCACCGTAATAACAGCACGCAGAGGTCGTCGTTACAGGCTGGACAAAAATCATTGTTTTACTTTAATAAAATACTGGAGACTGAAATTACAGCCCTCTCAGATCTGCATTGTGTGTTTTTCATCGTATCTCGGCTTCCATCGGTTTGTTGGCCTCCTCCAGGGCACCTTGCTGTTTTAAAACCGGCTCAGATTTCTGGGATTGTTGGGAAGAAAACATCTATTAGAGGTGGGTTGACATATCTGTTATTCATGGATAATCTTTGCTTGGAGGAGCAGATGAACAATGAAAATCATCTTTCCACCTTAACTAAGGTGGAAAGATGATTTTCCACCTTGTTCCACTGAACCTAATTCAAAGTTGAATGTCTTTTGTATTATTACTGAAAGCTATTTATGTATTTTTCTAAATGTTATTCAAACTAATAGAGAAAAAGGCAAAAAAGTTACCGCCAGATTACCTTATTAAAATAAGTGATGTTCCAATCAGTTTGGCAGATGAAAATCTGACAATTTTTCCAAAAATATTCCTTCCACTTTAGTTAGAAACTATGTCCCTAAATTCCTCAGCAAATGCTTTTAACTTGATGCGATTCTTGTTTTGAGCTTAGTAAAAAATCAGATAAAGGTCAGAAAACTTGCTTTAATGTATAAATTTGACTAATTCAACATCTATGTTTTTAGAAACAAAACCACTACCCTCAATGAACCTGCAGCTTTTTCTTTTCTTTCGTAGTGAATGTTTGGTACATTTAATTGTTATGTTTGTTTTCTAGACAATCTAAACCAGAATCAATAGGTTCGAGTTCCAGGGAAAGCCAGAAATTGGTATCAGTTAAGAAAAGCCAGATCAGTGGAAATCTCATAGTCAAGACTAATTCCTCAAGTAAAAAAAAAAAAAACTCCATGCAACATGAAAGAAGAAGTTGTCATTATGAGCATGAATCCTTAGCAATCAGAATACCCCCAAAAAACACTGCATTACAGTCAATCATTTGCGTTATTGATATTGCACAAACCAATATTGTGATGGTCGTCTATTTGTGATTTATTGTGGGTAGATCTAGGAATCCTGCAACATCTGTTTGGTTCATTTATGTTTTATCTTCTTACTCAAATGATCATTTAGCCAGCTGGTAGCACCAGAGTTAATAACCTGTGGGTGCAGCGAGAGGTTAGCCAACAGCACTGAAGCAGACAAGCAGACACATGCAAACACACACTTTGAATAATTTTAAGGGGATGAAAAACCCTGAAGACACTTTGGAGGTAAAAACATCCATCAGTCAATGAAACCATTTTTCCCTAAAAATGAAGGAAAAAAACAATCCATCACACACACATCCTGACAGATAACTGGAAACTAGTCACATGAAATAAAATCTTTACTTTTCGGTTGCAATCCTATTACAAGCTAATAAAAAAACTAAACAGAATAAAGTAGAGTTAAACTGACCTTCAATAAGTGAAACACTGAAAAAGAGATAGATATATTTACATACAGTCATATGCACAGCACATATTCCTTGTTTGTCCAATTAGGAAAACAGAAAACAAGCAACCCAAACAGGCAATGATGTCACGGACCCGTGAAAAACAGAAAAAAAAACAGGATGCCCACTCAACACCTTCCTGACCCCCCGTGCATCGCCCAGATGTTTAGGGTCTCAGAGGTGAGATTTCCACCTCCTTAAGAAAAAATACTTCTTTTCCCCATGTGAAAATAATGGGATGGGCAGTAAATCTCTGGATCCAAGTGACAAGTC
Organism: Girardinus metallicus; assembly: GCA_903067095.1. Taxonomy (NCBI): domain Eukaryota; kingdom Metazoa; phylum Chordata; class Actinopteri; order Cyprinodontiformes; family Poeciliidae; genus Girardinus; species Girardinus metallicus. Next base: position 142,406 of record CAEGAE010041338.1, read on the forward strand.
AGACCTATTGGACAAGTCAGCTGGAGCTTGAGACTGCTGGCGGGAAAGGGAAACATGAAGACGAGAAGCGTGAAGAGGGGTGATGTGGGTCATAGGGGTATGAGAGCAGGTCAGAGCACTGCAGCGAGGAAGCGTTTTATGACTCAGCATGAATAACGGATTCTCTCTGGAAAACTCCTAAAGGCTTTCCAAACGTCCGGTAAACCAAAACCTGATAGATAACAGGTTTTGGTTTAGTTTTTGTTCCCATGCCAGTGAAGACACCCAACGGGTAATTTCCAGTTCACGGTATTTGGCTATATTCCTAAAAAGGCGCAACATCCGCTTTATGGTCTTTTCATTATGCAGAATAGTTAGAAAATTAGCTCCACATTTTGGCTCGGCAGCCACCACCGAAGCATCTGGGAACTTTAAAGTATAAATTACAGAATTTCTATTATTTCTACACAGATAAAAACATCCTGATTCAAAAGAGCGCACTGCAGAATGACTGGGTAATCTCAAAGGACTACAAAGTGTCAGATAAATAAAGCACTTACCTATTGAGATGTGGTGGGAGGGTCAAAGAGAGGTCAGATGAAAGCAGGGTGAAGGTCATGTGGAGAGAAAAAAAAATGTCTATGTTATTCGGCAGATGCATTTGTTCAAATATAACCAGTGTGTGCTTTTGAACTTGACAGGAGATAAATGTCACTTCAAACTGAGGCAAGGCTAGCCTAGGTATGTCAGATGTGGCCTCATTAGATTTGCTACAAGACTGGCTGCTACTGGAGACCCTCCTTAACTACTGCACCTCTATCCACAATAACTCTTTGAAGCTACCTGGATGATATAACTTACATTTTGGATCTGAATCACTGTCATAAAAATACTACCACTGTCATCTAACCTCTTATTCATACATTGATGGACACCATGTATGAATACATTTGTAAACTATACATAAAAATCTATGTAACAGCATCAGCTGCATTTCTAAATCTAATCGGACAGTCGCAACACAGCAAGCAGTTGGCACATACAGAAATGCAAACACCCGGATGTGAAATATGATCTCTGAGTCAAGCCTTTTGTGTGCAAAAGTTAAATAGTTCATGATCCCCAGGCTTATACAAGCTACATTGATGTTGGAAACCAGCTGAAGTGGCACAACTCTTAAATATTCAGTAATTCAAGTGTGAGAAAGAGGAAAGGCGAGATGTTTCAGCTTTTGGTATTCTCCCAATAAGTTTATTTAAAAATAAAACAAAGCGATACAACAAAATGTTGCAGATCGAGCATTTTGGAGAAATGACTGTTCATGCCCACAGGAAAACACCATACGTAGCAAAGGCAAGAAAACTGATCATTTTAAAAAAGAAAAAGTGGCAAAAACATAATGATCACCAAGGTGAGTTCAAAAAAGAAATTTCAACCTGATTGTAAATACTTAAGTCACTTATGAGCTAAAACAGAAACTCCTCACATGTGAAAGGTTGTAAAAAAAAATAAATAAAAAAAAGCGTTGATGAATTCAATCGTCACCTCAGATGTGTGGACAGTCGACTGGAGAAAGCTGGTAAAGCATTATGAGTGTTTGTGTGTGTGTGCGTGTGTGTGAACAGGAGAAAGATGAAAAGTCCCCGGGGCTTTGATACGGATCATTTGAACTTTTCCTGCTGCTACAATGAGACATGACCAGGCAGTCGCTGCTGCACAGCTGAGTTATCCTTCCAGATGATTCTAGGTCAGCCAAATGGACAATTAAAACGCTTGCTTTTCACAACTGCTCATATAATAGTTGCAAATATTATAAAAGAGGACACAGATAATAATTCTCGAAGAATTTGTTCACAATTGTGGCTCATAGATTTGATTTTTCCCATTATTTTTTGGATGATGCCATTTCATGCAGTGATAAAGGGGTCATTAAAGAGCATGTGTAAACAGAAGTATGTATCTTTCCCTCAGTTCTGCACATTTTATCAGAGGGCTGTATAATAATGATTTTCTAATTAATCTTCATGCAAATACAGTCAGCTCATGATAATGTTTGTAGAATATTAATGTATAGTGAAGAACAGAGATCACTTAACAGGAGTTGTGACCTGAAAGTGAATGATTTTCTGCTTGACCGGCCGTGATTGGTCAGAAACTCAAAAACCAAATCTTAAACAATCAACACACCAAAAGTAAGCATCAACAGGTCACAAAAAGCCCAACAGTCTTCAGGGCAGAAGATGTTGCTGTGTAAAGAAAATCTATAGTTTGTCATTTTAGTATCAGCAAAGTGACTCTCTATTTTATTCCTCAGAGATTTCAGCCTTTATCTAAATGCTCAGCATGCAGACATTTGGAAATCTCAAAGTCAACATTCTACATTCTCTAGTAAAGGCAATACAGAAAATGTTCATAAATAATAATGCTGACAAATCAAACTGTGTCAATTGCTGATACAAATTTCTTAGTGCATCTGCACCTTTAACATCTGATATCTCAGGATTTGACAAATATTGCATATTTCGCCTCTTGCACACACTTAACTTACTTGCAGCTGTGAGAATGAGCTCCCATTGGAAGCTGCCTGCATTAAAAAGCGAGTTTGAAAAGTATTTATAAATGGAGCTTCACACTTCACTGTCTTTAATGTTAAAAGAATAGAAATACATGAAGGACCATCACCTTTGACATGAATTTGCTCCACAGCAGAATTTCATATATTAAAAGAAGAGCAATGGAAAGTCCGTCTTCCAGTCCTCTGGTTTCCATTCATGCTTGCATGCTTCTTTCAACTCTCAGTCCTGACCTTGTCCAGCCTGCACACCGCCAGCCTGAACAATGCAAGCTCAGATCCCACACTGCAGCACCTGCTGATCACCATCGGCTTTTTATCCGTCTTCCTCTCCCAGTCCGCGCATTTTTGTTCTTACTTTAGCTCCTTGTCTCACTCTCGCAGTAGTTTCATTATCCTCACAGAACTCACACCATGTCCCTGGCAAAGATTGCTTCATATTTAAACAATGTGTTCTATTAGATAACGTTTTATATGCAAGTATTTGCCAAGATGCTCATCCAAAGAAACACAAGCACAAAGACGCATACCTGTATAGGGAGGTCTTCTTCTGCTTTTGGGATAAAATCCTACTTGCTTTGACAGGCATGTTACCTGATAGATGCACATAACACTGACAGGACGACTTCAATTAAAAGGCTACACACGAATCAGCAGGCATTCTCTGCACTGCCTCAGTGCATGTGTGAAGACCCCAACACACGCTGACCAATCAAAAAACCTGTTATGAAGAAAGAAAACAGGGTGTACTGCGAGTGGTTAATTCATAGGAGCCCCTAACGGTGACCCCCTGCAAAACTCAGGGTTGCTGCAGTAATGTGGTCGCTATCTTCCTCAGGCTGCGGTTGCCAGGTTGACATAAGGTGGCCTGTTAGTCAAGTTTAACGGGACCTCCGGCCCCTTTGAGATATCAAGTTGGGGGTCAATGGCAAATACTTCAGGGTTCTTTGAAAAACTAAGCTGCAGAACAATACAGCCTGAAGCATGGCCAGGTTTCATTTGATGTGCATCTGCTTTGTGAGAGTGAGCCTGGCCGGTATTTTCCCTTCTTATATGTACTGGGAAAAGAAAAAAAAAAAAAAAAGGTTAAGTGTCTTCCAAAACTCATTGCCCTTGAAGTTTTGCCACATTAAAACCAAAGTGACAAATACAAAGCAGTGTGAAGTGGAAGAAAAATTACAGCTTAGAATACGTTTTTCACTCGAATCTGAAAAACATATTCTAAGCTGTAATTTTTCTTCCACTTCAGTTTTTTTTTTTATACGTCATAGAACCTTTTTCTGAAATCACACCTGCAAGTCTTTTGAGATTTGTCTCAATCAGCTATAACTAAATTTTTGGCCCTTTATTCTCTGAAAAGTGGCTCAAGCTTAGTGTGATTGGATGGTTTGCCTCTAATTACATCCATACATTCATTTTTAAGTTTTGCCACAAATTCTCATTTGGATTTATGTTCAAACTTTTACTATGCCATTCCAACACTTGAATACCCTTCAATCTAAATCTGGGATCTCAATTTCTAGTCCTCTAGGTGCCGGTGTCCTGTAACTTTTAGATGTGGGTCTGCTTCATCAAACAAAAGAATAAAGTCATAAGCAGGACTCTGCAGAAATTGAGGTAATTCAATGATCTGTGCCATTTCTCATGGTGCCTTAACAGTGATAGTTTTCTTACACATGAAACGTTTTCCAAACAATCCAACAACTTCAAAACGTATCTCATTTGACCAGAAAGCCTTCTGCTATGTTTCTGCTGTTTCCCCTAATATGACTTAGAACATCGCAAACAAGACTCCTCAAGGTTTTTCTTCCAACAGTGCATAGCTAATTGAGTTCCTGTTAACAGATTTTCCCACCTAATTTGTTTTTCCTGCAACTCATCCAAGTTGTCATGCACCTCTTGCCTATTCCTCCTACTTAGACCTGTCAGCTTAGGTTAATGGTCAAGCTCTTTTTTAAGCTTGTAGTTGTGCTATCCTCAAATTAGGCGTATTGAGACTTTCTAAGCGTCGGATATTGTTTCATAGCCAAATCCTGCTTTTAAACTTCTGCTCTGTTTCCAGGTTGACCTGTCTGCTAAGTATTTTTCACAACTATACTGCTTTGTGTTATTCTATTAGATAAATTTCTAATAAAATAGATTCCTGGTTGCAATCGTAATGTGACAAAATACTTTTGCACAAACTGCATGTCCACATCTCCAGTCTCATCCCACAGGACAACAGCTCCCGTCGTAATGAGATGATGCGATTGGCTTATACAGCTCCACATCCATCTTGCATACTGTCATTTCAGGTTTGCCTCTAAATGTCGTCAGCTCCATCCTTTGTTTAAAAGGTGATTACGCATGTGACCGACGTTTAGCACCGGTTGTTTTTTATGGCTTGCTTTAATCACAACCTGCGATGCTTTGCGGAAGCCTCTCGGCCAACCCTTCCCACAGACAAATCCATCACCGCTGCTCTCGTTTTCCGATCCAGCAGGAAACAACTGCGAGAGACGTGTCACATCCTGTTGCTGGACACGGTGACAATCACAAAGAACAATCTGAGGGGCACAATTGGATGAGGCAGCTGTCTGATTAAGAGCACTTTTCCTCTGAGCTCTGAGAGTAGTGTCTGGGGAAAGAGGAGGATGGCGGCAGGGGCAGGAAGTAGAACAGGATATAGTTGACAGCGCCATCTCCCACAGGATGCTGGGACTTGCAGGGTTGACAAAAGAGCAGTTCACGAGGAATAGGCTGGAGGTAGACAAGGTTAAATCTAAATACCAAAAAAAAACAAAAAAAGAAACAAGCGATCAGTTTTTAAAGAGATAAAGGAGCGGCCTAATGTCAACAAATCATTTCAGTTGCATCATGCTCCACTAATGGTGCACGGTGCACCATTTGTGCTCAAAAATAAATAAGAGCACAGCTGTGTTAAGAGTAAGACCTGAGGGATTCTCTTTTCACTAGCAAAGTATACTTTAACGTTTATCTCTAAATGCATCACTCTCCTCCTATTTTCCTCCATTATTGCACTGTTGGAAACAATGAAACAACAATCTGGTTTGTGTTTGAGGACAAAAAGCTGAGATCTTAACTTAACCGAGGCACAAAAAGCTGTGTCTTGTTTCTTTTTCTAAAAATCCTTCAGACTGTGCAATAAATCTGCCCGCATTTTCAGACAGAGGACTCCAAACGTTGCTTTTCTGAAAAGTTTAGACATAATTGTGCTCTATTCGGTCGTTTCTCAGGGACAAATCACTAGCAACATGCAGAAGGGTGCTCCTTTTATGATCCATTGCTGATTGATCACTGTCTGCATGCTTAATTTTATGATTTTGAACAACAGAGTAGAACAATAAACTGGCAACATAAAAAAGCAGGATTTATCTGTTCTCTAAAAGGCTTCATTTCTGTAGTCAGAGAAACAAATAACAACTCTGATGCATGCATCCATCACTGAATCCACCATTTACACGTATAATCAGCCCATTTTGGTAAAAAGGTGCATCTATGTTGCAGTTCTAGTAATTCATCCTCTTCATTTTTATTACGGATCACTTGTCCGTAATAAAAACCATCAATCCTGGATATGCACTGGAATCACCAAGCTGAGCTAAGAGTAAGTTCTGTATAGAATGGTGGTATAAAATGAGCTGATATGTACATTTATGAAGACAGAAAAGAAAACCATCCAACCAGCCAAAGATTTCTACTCACATTTTCTTTAATCCCTGTAGCTGACAAAACCTACCAGTCTCCAACTGTTTTTCTGCCATTAACTCTGTGCATACCGTTGCTCCTATCAATAGAAAGTACTCCTAACTCAGAGATCAGGTCTCTCAGCTGTTGCTCTTTCTTGGACGAAGTCATTGTTGACGCTATTAGCGGAAATTAATGTGTTCCGTTTTTTTTTTTAATACAGAAAACACTCCTGGTCCAGTGATTCCATTTGCAGCTGCGTCTCTTTCCTGCATAAAGTCATGGGCAAAACTTTTACAGTCATTAACTCTGTGTGCTCTTCACATAAAGACTAGAGCTGGGCCAGTGCTTCCAGGTTCCTCTGTTTCTGTTCAGACCGGACGGAAACAAAGCCCGGTTCTGCTGAAAGTGTCCACATTAAAAGGAGTGGCTTCTTTTCACCGTCGTCTTTGCTGCAAAGCTAAGGAGTCGATGCTAACACCTGAACCTCTGCACCTTCTAAGGTTTTACCAGCTGGCATTATACAGCATAAGAAGTTAAATTTCCCAATGTTGCATCAGATGTAGGACTCACCTGTGTGTGTAACTATGTGACTATATAATTGTAATCCAATGGAAAATCCAGGATTTGTTTTAATTGAGTTTGAATGCAATTACATTCTACGTTTGAATATTAAATGGATCTGTTTGTCTTATAAAGAGCCTTAACATGACATTTAATATAAATTGACGCTATATAAACAAACTGAATTAAACCAAATGTCATGTTGTGTCATGCATTAATTTATTGGCTCTTTATTTGATGTGCTGCAGAAACATGTCACTGTGTGTGTTTTGCTGCCAAGTAGCATCAATCACACAGATGGCATCACCCAATAAAAAAAATAAAAACAATTATGTAAATGCCTGCTAGTCTGCTTGATGGGTATTAATTATTTTATGTAAAGTATTAATAAACCTAATGCACAATGCAGTCAGAGCAATAACAATTAAATGCACCTAAAACCAAAACATTTAGACTAATGCCACTTATCGGTGTGACTGACATAATCTGCAAACACCTGATAAAGAACACATTCATCAGCAGAAAATAGCTTCACATTTTTGAGGTATGATTAGACGATGGGACATATTTACCAAGAGAAATGGGGTTCATATTTCTAGGATTTCATAAACACATCATGTCAGAGACTCATTGTTTTAGAGTTAAAGTTCACCATTTATTTATGGTAAATATTTTTATATGGGGCCAGCTTTAAAGTAAAAAAAAGGACAAGAAAAACAGATAGGAAGAAGAATGAATGGGAAGAATGAGATGTGAAAAGAGTGAAGGACACAAAAAAAGAAATCCAGGAAGGACATAAGGAAGAAAAGGGATAAGGAAACAAGGAAGGAAAGAAAAGACAGACTAGAAGGAACAGAAAATGGTACAAAGAAGAGAAGAAAGAGGGGCGCAAGTAAGGAAGAGAGGGAAGAATGGAAGAACTCAAAGATAAAAATGATGGAAGGACACATGAAGTGAAGTAAAGAAAGTGGAAGACAAGGAAGGAAAGAAAAGGAGTGAATGAAAGAAGGAATAAATGGAAGTCAGGATAAAAATATTGAAACAAAAAACGGATGGCAGTAAGAAAGAAAAGAAGGAATGACCACACAGAAGAATGGAGGGGAATGAGGAAAGAGGGATGAATTTGAGGAAGTTAGAATGGCAGAACATATGGCAAAAAGAAAAGGAAGGAATGAGGGAGATAAGAAATGAAAAAAGTAGAGGGGAGAAAGAATGGAAAGACAAAAAACAAAGAAGGAATAAGGGGGAAAAAAGATTTATACATTGGAATAGAGTCTGGAAATACAAACCATATTTTTCACACTTGTTTTTTTTTTCTCTACTTTTCCAGAAGTGGAAAAGTAGGGAAATTCTTCAGTTTTCCAGAGACTGTATGAACTCTGCATTAACGAGAAGTGATGCCCAGTCTGAAAAACTAACCATAAAGTTACTATTTTGTAGCATCATTAGAAATTTGACAAGATTCAAGTAATAAGGAAATTAGCATTTTGCTATATCTGATGTATTTCAGGCAATATTGTACATTTACTAAAGCACTATCCCATTCCAATACAATTAATTCAATTGTCTCCAACTGACCAATGTAGACAGAGTCAGCTCCAAAGAATCCAGTATGTTAGTGTGTGTATGTGCTTTGTGGTTATACTACATTTCATGCTGACTGGGGCATGAACTGGGCTCATGCAGACTTAAAGTCACACAATGGGCTTCTGTGTGAGACTGTGTGATGGCGAGAAAAGATTAAAAAAAAAAAGACGAGGGGAGAGAACGGAGTCGACTTTGTAGGTCAAAACAATTAAACATGCAGAGGTTAACTGTAAGAAGAATCAGACTTTTATTTACAAAAATTGCCCTTTTTTTTAAGTGGTAATCAAATTAAAGCTCTTATATGAAGAATTACAGAAATAGACAATGACCTGTCAACAAAATTACATTTTTGTGAGATAAAAAAAAAAAAAAGGGTCAGAAGAAATATTGGGGGTGCGACCTTTAATTGCTTAACCGCACATGTGGCAAAACTTAAGTCAACTACACCCAAAGTACTCCACCCATTCTGTCAGCAAACTGGAAACTATTGGGGTCGTGGCCAAACCACACATTGCTCTGTTGCTTCAAACCAAACGATAAATATGAACCCCAAGTTGGGGAAGCCATGAGCTAAAACAAAGAGAGCGAGCAGAGAGGAAAGCTGCTTAGGACTCCAGTGTCACCTCCTTCCCTCTCATCCCCAGCACAGCCCACAACCACATGAAAGGACAACTGGGTTGAGTTTCCACATGAGGAAGAGACAGGGGTGTATGCATGTAAGCATAGACAGCTTAGATGGTTATGAGGAGGTCTCTCTGACCTTATGGCCTCTGTCTTAAGAAGTAGAAAACAGCTGTTTTCCTGAAGACCTTCTCAGTTTCTCCAACACACACAGACACTCATGCCTGACCAATTAAGAACCTACCTTGGCCATTAGAGGCTGTTTACCATACACTCCCTGCTTTATCTTTCCTCTCCGCTAATCTCCCTTCATCCTTCTTTGCTTCATAACCTTTCAACTTTTCATTTTGTGATTCTTAAAAAATTTTATTTTATTACACCAATGATTATCCAACGCTCAATAACTGATTAACCTGAGGAAATATAAAAAGCCTCTTGACATAACTTTAATTACTGAGGGAAAGGCTGTCAAGCTAATTGGGTCCTATGTGGAAAAAATATCCCGTTTGCAAAATTATGAATTAACTGTGATTAACACTATATTTGGACGTCCAAGTTAAATTTTAACAGTCGCTCAAACCGAATTAAGTTCCTTTTATAGAACCTGTCTGGTAACTTAAAATAGGCAAAAAGATTTCAAAAGGAATCCTATTGAGAATTCAACTGAACTGCTGGGAAACATATAGACACCAATCTATCACTCTGAAAAGGCAGTGTTTCCCAACCCTATTCTTGAAGGCACACTGCCTTGCAAGTTAGATATTTCCCTGCTTTAATACGACTGATTCAGCTGTTTGCAGTTCAGCATTTTCTCTGCGCATGTACAAACATTGTGGTGGTGTTTAAATCTTCAAAAGTCAATTGAAATAAATACGGAATTTAATTTGTTTTTAAATACACAAGTCTGGTTCCGTCAAGAGAAAAAAAAGCAGACTTTGCAAACCCGAGGCATATTATGGGTAAAAGCAGAGCTAAGACTGGAGAATAGGATTCGGTCTCTGTTTTCTTTCCCCTTAAGATGTATTGATAAAAGTGTTTAATTACTCAAGTATTTTAGATAACACCGCTCCTCTCCTTTTGGTTACATGTTGCCTACCTGTGTTGCTTAATCTGGATGCCAACCCTCCATCAGATAAATGCAAAACATAGGCAGTTTTTACTTCTGCTTCAGCTTTAAAACATAAAACCAGGGATGGGCCACATAAACCCATTTTGCCTTAATGTTTAGTGGCATTTATTGATGTGATGATAAAATGGTAAAAAAAAAAAAAAAATCATTGTTTTTCATGGTAATAAACCATTGCTGCCTAAAGTTAGAGCCCTGAAACACATATATTGCCAAAAAAAAAAAACAGTCAATAGCTGAAATTTAAGTATTAGACATTGCATAGTAGCAAAGGACAAACAGCAAAGTTTAGTAGCAAATTGTTGGAGTCATCTGATTTATTTTGCGCAAATGCTGTAAAAGAAGGGGTTACTCCTTCATTCAGAGACTAGAGTTCCTTATTTCACATCTACTCCATGAACTCCTTCATATTTGTCATTTCAGCAGTAGAAACTTGCACAAGGTAGTTCATCAAAGTATTTATCCAAGGATGATGGGGGGAAAAAAAGTCTGCCACTTTTTCTAGATAACTTGCAAAAAACATATCTAAAATCTATAAATCCACTTTTTTCCACCTGCAATATGTACTTTGTGTTGTACAAAATTTGTACTGGTTTGTTACATGACACTTTGGCCATTTGCCTTTCAGGACACTATGTTAAAAATGTAGCAGGGTTTTCAGTATGTTGCAAGATCTTAAAGTCAGTTAGGAATGTCTGTTTTTGTGCTCATCATGACATTTTGCTTATGTGACTCTGCTGATCTGCTGAAGGGAATGAGAAACTGTTTTTTTCCCTCTCTGACAAATGCAAAATCTGCTCTTTAAAAGGACACAAAAAAGACAACACAGAAGAGGGATTAATCTCTCTTTGGAGATGAGTCAGTGTGAAGATAGGGCAGAGAGGTGGACATCCCAGTAGCCTGTGTCAGTTTTGCATGTTAGAATAACAATGAAGTATCAGGAAATAGCCACCACTAGTGTGTTTTCAGGCACACCTAAAGATTATGGTCTGCTTTCATCAATACAAAGGTTACACCCTGAGGTTAAATAAGCTTCCGTAATGTTTTTATTTTGTTAAGATGAGCATTTCAGTTCGGTAAACGATTAAAGACAAAGAGTGAGAAAATACAGCGGACAAAACTGACAGAAAACGGCAGAATCCACAAAGAAAGACCAGATTTGTACATAAAATATAGATAAAACAGAAAGATTGATAGATTTGCCTTTTCCTCTCAGCCCTGGGGGATCTGACATTTCCATCCAGACCACTCATCACTGCCTCTCTTTTCCAACAACAAAGACCCTTAGTCTCATCTCCAGACTTGCAAGCTCTCAGAGGGGGCGCAACATCGCTCCCCAAAGAACAAGAGCTCTCACTTGGATCATTACCTGCCTAGCTAACCCAATCTCATTCAGGACCTTAGAGCCTCTAGAATGAGTTTCTCCAACCGTCCCAGGAGGATGAAGGCGGAGTGTGGCCTGTAAACCTGGAGATGTAGCTGATCGGGCAGATTCAGTTCAGTGTTAGCAGACTTTAGAGCCACGCTCTTGGGGCTGAGGGTGTTTTAAGTGTAGAAGGGGCATGGTGGGGGATTTCTTTTATGTGGTGCGGCCTTATTAGCAGCATTGGGGCCCCACTCAGGCTACTGGATCAAACGAAGGAGGGATGTGTGTGTGGAACTGTGTGTCAGAAAAATAGAATTAAGAATCTAAAGAAAAAGAAAGGCTTTTTCCCCACAAATATTTCTTTTAACAGAATTAACCTCCAATTTGCTGGCTAATCCTCGCTTTTTCCCACTATTATAATGTAGACATTAAATTCCAAGTTTTTCAGACTCAAATTAGTCGTGTTCTCCAGCCAATTGTGGCCAAAAAGTTCTGAATTTACATCAGATCTTCAATAGAGATTAGCCTTAAAATAGAATGGTTAGGATGGATCAATGGATGGTTGGATGGATAAAGCCAAGTTAGAGAAAATGTTTACTGAAATTATACATTAATCTCAAACATCATATTGGTGAAGCACTGAAACTTTACACACACAAAACCAGAAATTGCTTTTAGCTAGAAACCATCAGAGCCAGCAGTGAATCCAACATGAGTGAAACTTTCCAATGAAACAGCAAAGATGATGCAACTGACAACAATAGTTACGTGATACGCCTGTACCACAGAAGTACATTATGTCCTGCAGCCTGAAGCTGGTCCTTCAGTTCCTCGTGACTCATAATGCAGTGTGCAAATATGCATGCCAAACATAACAAGGTAAATGCATTGTCCTAACAACAAAAGCTTTGGTGTACCAACCATTAATTGGCAAGCCTATAGATTGAATACTAAAGAAAATGCCCAAGTATAATTGCAACAACCGGTTCCTGTTCTACAACTGAACCCAGTTTCCTTCCACACACAGTTGAGAGATCATACTTTAGCTGGTAGTGACCTCAGTACTCAAGCTTGTGGCCCAAAGCTTTGCCTATTTTCAAATTCAACCCCTTTCTCGTCTTGGAAAGCAGTGTTTCAACACTTGGATTTGTGATGGGAATGCCACCAGTCTCCAAAACATCTTTTTTTTTTTCCCATTCTTTCTTTTAAATCTGGAATCCTCAGAATGTTTAGACAAGAAAAAACCTCAATGACTGGCACAGAGGAGAAAACTCAAGCCAACAACAACAGCAGAAAAAGCTCAGACAGACCCTAATATATTCGGAGGATATGGTTTGCAGAGGAAGCACTGAAGTCAACATTTACAACAGCCTAAAGCAACATGCAATTACTCATATCCATCAGTACATCCTTCCACAGCGATAACTCCTATAAACCAACAGGTAAGACATCTGTAGACATATATACGCTTGGTTTCCAATCAGCTGTTATCTGATCTTTTTACTCTTTTTCTGCTTCCATTAATGGCTGTACAGACTCCAGCAGGGATTAAGAAGATTAAACCACTCTGTAGTTATATGAAATTATCCTCATCATAATCCTCACCATTGACTGTAAGTTTAGTTTTACTGTGTAGTAGGAGACGAGAAGCTCACTCCTATGCAGGTGAACAGCACATTAAAACAGCACATTTTAATACACTTGTTTGAAAAATTGTTCTACTGAAAAGTTACGGGAAAGGATTTTCAGAAAAACACACGTACAAAATGCAGAGTTTTACAGGATTAAAAAATAATATGATTGGCAACTTTCTACACAGTCACCAACTAAAGAACTCCAAAGTTCCTGTTTAGTAAACCAATGGATGGGTCTAAGTTTTCAGGTTGCCACCTGAAAACTTTGTCAGCTGTCAAGTGTGCAGATGAGATTATGGCTGGGGCTAAAGGGTTAAATTTCAGGTAAAGACAATCTTACTGCTGCAGAGTACCGATGGGAAAAGGTTTGGTCATGGCCTCTTTCTGTCCCAACATGACTGTGGAGGAGCTCTGGCCTCAATTTGACAGAGCACTTTAGGGATGAATCAGAATAGCGACTATTAGGCAAGCCTTTTTGTCCCGCATCAGTGCTCAACCTCATCCCTTACAGGCAGTCTTCCTAAAAGAGTCTAGGCTGTTGCAGCTACAAAGTGTGTGTCAAGCTTTAAATTTCATTAAAGTTTGTGTGTGTATAAAGGGAAGTAGCCAAACACTTTCAGTGCATCTCTGTAGATCATATTTATATGGGGATTAATTCTTTGTCCTCCACTTGGTAATTTTCACTACGTGTTTTACAGAATGCTGCCATGCTGAAGAAACACATTTCATACAAAGATCATGCCTTCTGTACAGTAGTGTTCTCTTATAGGTTAAGGGGCATTAATTGTATTCCGATCTACATTCAGAAAAAAAAGAATATTTCTAATTTTTAAAGTTTCAACTCCTGCCAATCAGCTTCTGGTTCAGGAATGTTTCCCTAATAAATGTAAGTGTGCACATAATTTACTCCACTTATCTCATAAGGCAAAAAAAAAAAAAACTCATTCTACTTCTGCCATGCCATGTGTTGTTGATTGTCTGTCACTGTGAGTTTTTCATCTAATTCATGATAAACACTGAGCCCAACATGAGAATAGTTGGAAAGCATAGGAGCAGATTCCTAGACTTTAAAAAGGAAGGATCAACCTGACTACGACTTCAGGCCAAACATATGAAATCACCCAACACCACATCTTGTGCAAACAGGAGATGCTGACAGTGACTAAGAGCTGTAAACCGATAATCGTCTCTTCTATCACGCTAATGGAAGCTTTGAAATGATCTAAAGTTTTGAACACACATCCATGCATGACCTTAAAAAACTCCACACAATGAAGTCTCTGTAGATAAGGCAGACATCGCAAACTGCTTCTGGGGAAAAATTCTGTGACCAATGGGGATTCCAGCTGACAGTATGTCATATTTCATAGAGCAAGAAACACACATGCACATGCTTTAGTGGCACAGTATTGCAGGGAAGTGGGAAGATTAATGGTTCACAGAGGGCCTGCATCAAGAAAAAGGTGGAAAATAAAACCATTAAAGCTGATTTTGTATTTTCATTAATTAAGAAATTACCAGCAAAAAACTAACTTTAACGTTTCATATAGCCAAGTCTGCAGAAAAGTCAGAGCTATGACAATGAAAAGTGTTAGAACCATAAGAGGAATGGATCAGCATGTCCAAACATGTTATTTTTAACTGAAAATATGCGCAGCATTTTTAACTAAATAACATGCAGATTTATGTCAATATGTAACACACCTCTGTATGTTGACAGTTCCCTCCTTGCATTGACTCCAAGTACCCTAAAGGTAAAAGTCTATCTGAAGAAAAGAAAAGGCTCTGGGCTTCATTGATTACACTCAATTCTGCGGCCTTTATCTTTTCACAACCTTTGCAATATAATCAAGGCATCCCATGCTGAGCATCCCAAGACATGTTCTGCCCTAAAGCAACTCATAATGTTTCACTTTTGACAGGAATGTACTGCAAAACCTTCAAAGCTCAAAATAAGCTCTGCAAAAATAAGCAAGTCTTTTCATATTCTACTCACCTTTCTCAGTAACGCATTAAACAGTCCAGTTCAAATGAGCCCTTTCTTGCTTCAACCTCTAGTCTAATAACACTTCATGGACACAATCAAAAATTCCTCTGTCGCCACATGCTTGTTCAGCAAGAGGAATTGTGGCAAAGTCAGTAACTCAAGGAAATCAGCTGAATTTCTTTAGATAGAAAACCTTTCACCAATTGGAGAATAAACTGAGCTTCTTCAGTGTTTCACAAGGACCAAACTGGAATGTATGTAACTGGCTTGGAATGTTACGTTGACTTTATATTTTTCTGATATAAACTGGATCTTCTTAAAAGTGACTTGAAATGACATTTGATGTGAATCAGCACTATATACTCTGCAAATAAACTGAGCCAATGGACTACTTTGATGCTATTTTTTTGTAGAATATTTTAGGTGACATGCATTGAAATTGCGTTCATCAAAAATATATTTGGCCAGCTGAATGAACTTTCCACGTTTTTTACGTTGTCTCCAGCATAAAGACTATAAGATACCTAGCTAGCATCAATGCTAACTCCGTGATCTACTTGGATTTTTCGCTCACTGTTGTATTTAAGTTGAGGTTCTTCATTTCAAAAGTTTTTGAGTCAATCTATAATGTCATTACAATATTCGACAAAAATGTATTCTTTTCCTAACACTGCACAACCCTAGTCTGTTTTATGATTACATAGTTATATATCACCAGTATGAATACTTAATTGTTTTTTTGTGCAAAAAAATAGATCATGTTACACAATTTTTTTTTTTTTTTTAAATTCTGTGTACGTGCCATAAATCATAGTATTATTACTCCAGGCTATATTCCAAGAATCTCAAGAAGACCAAGCCAATGTCAAACAAACATTTCAAAGAGAAAAAAAATGGCAATCACTCAATAAACTACAGTAAAGGGTGTGGTATTTATACTATGACGTATGACAATATGATGACGATTAACCCTTCAGGAAGAATTGAGAACAGCATATTTTTACTGTTGGTCTGACTATCATACAGACATACAGGGTGGTGGCAGACATGAAACAAGATTTTTTTTTTTTTTTTTTTTTTAAGAGAGCTGAATCATGGGTGTGATCACTTATTTTTGTCATTAAAGTGGTAAAAGTCTTACCATGTTAAAAAAACAAAATAAGTAGCAGTTGTGGAGTGAATTGTTTTATGTGGTACTTTCTCATCCTGAAGGGATTTCTCTCCTTACAAAGCTCTTGATGCAACAGTAAACAGAGCTCACCTCAACACTGTCAACACCCTGCTTCACACCGCCTTCATCTCCTCACTGTGGTGACAGCTGATGAAAAAGTTCTTACAGACGTGGGACTTTTCTGTCACAGAACTCTGGATCTAGCCTAAACTAAAATAAAGCTAGTCCATTAAACAGTGACATTGCTCAATGCAAACGATGGAATGTACAAATAATGAAAACTGAAGTGTAAAAATGGCCTCTTGTGAAAGAACAAAACAACTTATCGACCCTCGTATTAGCTCGTCTTGTTTATTCAGCTGAGGAAGTTCAAGTTATGCGAGGTCACTGATGTTTAGAGGACTAAATTTATGTCTGAAAACACTCAGGCAACAGCTGTTTGCAATGACTTCTCTGCCAATCCAAATATAACTGAAAGAGGCTCCACCCCAACTTCTCATCTGTCTGTATCTGGATTTAAAATGCAAATGTTTCATCCAAAACAGTAGAAGGTTCTGGGTTTGCACTATTATTCCACCAGTGCTGATATAATTACACAAAATATATTTTAACGTCCTCAACAAGGATGGATCCAGTATAGTCACTCAGTCACAATGTATGGCTGTGCAAGTCTGATTTCTATAAAAATAAGAACCCTTGTTTATTTACCATTGAGTTAACAGAGAAGTGAGTGCAGTAAAGGACAATAGCCTTAAAGCTCCTATTATATAAGCCACTATCTGCTGCCGTTTGTCATCATGTACTGTATAGATGCATGTTTGTCTGCCATCCTGTCTCCCTCCTGTACTCGCTGCTGATATCTTATAATATCCCGCACAGACTGTTGTGAACCATTTAAATTGTTAAAATTATAGCTGTTAAGATTGCATGATTCTTCTTCTACAAATGTACAAAAACTCTCCAAATGTAAAACATAACCATGAGTCTATGTGGACCTCCGGCTCGGTTTTGGAAACCAAACTTGGGGTTTTCCCCTTAAATGATTATTTGCATGAAGGAGATTTAAGATAGGCTGTACACAGTGGATGGTATTGTATTGTAGGATCAATGGAAAAGCCACTAAAGATTAACCCTAACATGCACTTACACAAATATTAAAACTTTTGCATGCATGTGAATTAGTACTTACTGCGCTGCCTGTAAATCAAACCATTCTGGTGACAGTTGAATAACAAAAACATAACAGCCACCCCTAAACTTAAAACAGTGACACCTTTCTACTTTTTCAGCAAGCTGAGATTCAAAGAAAACAAGCTGGTGTTGAACTCCATGTCCCTTCATCTCTTCCTGGTCACCGGATAAACATTATATATCAAGGCAGACAGACAAGTCAAACTATAAATCGCATAACTACACACAAATGAAAACAAAATCCACATGTGAAAGCTATTGAGACTGTAACAACAAAAGATAATATTCCTTAGTGATTTAAGGCTCCTGTAAGCTGCAACCCCCACACCCCCAAAAAATCCTCCTCAACACAATCATGCAAAAATAAAACAAAAAAATGCAAAAATATCAACCAAGTTTAGCCTTAAAATGTAGTGTCCAAATATAATTTTTAATGTGGTTATTTTAGGCCTGAACTTGACATAGGCATGATTACTGATATAAAGGCTTATAAAACCAGCAACATTTTCCATTAAACCGATTCCTATTAAAACAGTTCAGTAGAAAGTGTCAGAGAAGAGTTCTGACCTTAGATTGTACTAAGAACAGAGCACTGCTTGTTGCCCCTCCCACACCTGTTGCAACCACACTCCTCCTTCGCTTAAAATGAAAAAGAGAGAAAAGTTAAGCTGTTTGGAAAAATTTCCAGCCACAAAACACAAACAGCCATGCCGTTCTAAGAAGAGCAATAAAATCCACTGCTCTTTATCAAGACGGTTATTTTAAGACCAAAGTCAGCAAGACTGCAGCCCGACTAATTAACTAGCTAATATCAACTTGTTAGTACTACTTTATAAAGAGTAGAGAGGCAGAAAGATCAATTATTCTGAACAATTATCTCACTTTCTTGAAGGCTATTAAGTTCAGCGGGTGTTGAAATTGTGATTTTTGCTTAAGCCTTATATATAAATCCTGAAACAATACTTTTTCAAGATATTAAGAATGAACATGTTCGATTATTTTACCTTCAGTAGGAATAATGATTGTCTTTGATTATCTTACACACTAATATATAAAAGTAATGACGCCATCTGTGATATAAATAGGGCTGAAACAATTCATCGAGTGATTAGAGTACCTCGATTATTAAAATTCCTCGAGACCTCGTTATATTATGTGTTATTATTTAGCGCACCGTGTTCCGGCCGGGACTTTATTTACTCTCTCACTTCCGCCTGAGTTGTTGACGAAAACTAAGTGTTAGCAGCATAACGTCCAGTTTTCAAGTTCGGCCTGGGAAGATTTTATTGAGTTATGATAATGTCCGGGTTTTTGTCTTTTTCCGGGGGACCAATAAGCATCTTAAAATGACGGCAGCGACGCCTGGAGTCCGGCGGGATTATTTATACAGATAAACGGATAGACGGAACACAGCGGGCGGCTGTGCTTTAGATGCGT